>PVIY010005978.1:0-90556 GCA_004026745.1 Myrmecophaga tridactyla | reverse complement strand
ATACTACACTGAACTGGAGCTGGCTGGCCAGTGATCCTTAAGGTTCGTTGGCTTTCTCGTCACATGGCTATACATCCTCTTTTTTCTGTGAATTCTGGGTTCCATTTAAGAAGTCTCCAGTAATCTGGATTCTGACCCACCATTTAGCTGGGCCACACCTTAACTAAAAGCTACATCTTCAGGAGGTGGGGTTGACAATGGATTCACACCCACAGGGATGCAGATTGTGTCTAACTTGAGGTACATAATTCAACCTACCACACTCCCTTTTATCTCTCAGTTCAGTTTTTGGTTTCCTTGCTAACCATGAGTCCATTTTTTTTCAGCATGAAATGTCCCACTCTAAGATAAATGTGGCTTCTATTTCTGATTGAATTCTACTTTACCCAAATCTCTGTTTTATTCTCTATCTTTCTTGCCTCTTTTGGAAGGCAAAAAAGCATAGTGGGAAATAAAATAGCCTTTGGATTCTGAATGCTTGTGTTGACTCCTTGGTCAAGTTTCCTCCTTATGTCTCAGTTTCTGAATCTGTAAAAAGGGAATATTTATAGTTTTTAGTTCATAGGACTGTTGTAAAGTTTGTGGACTTATACTTGAAATATACTAAGTGCTTTAGAGATATTAGCTACCATTATTACTTTTCTTGTTCAAAATAGTTTGTTACTTAACACAGTACTTCCATTAAAACACAACTATTAGCTCTGAAAATAATTATCTAATTTACTTTTGCTCCAAAGGCAGCTAATTTGTGATAAAATATGAGGACCTGTGAATCATTTTCTTTGCTATCAGGCATATTTCACATGGACTACTCTGTATATGCTTAACATATTGTAAATGCTCAATAAATATTTGTTTAACGAATATATTGCTAGGAAAGTAGTTATATTACTATTATAGGAAACTGCATTAGAATTTGTGCAAACTTAGTATTGTATCATGCATTTCCCAATAGGACTTCCTTTCAATCTTTCTACATATATCAGCAAATATTGCTGGTGTTTTATTTCCTATTTGGAGTGCACTATGCCAAACACTCCCAGTTATCTTCTCTAACACTCCCTATTGGCCAGGCATTGTTCCAAGAGCTTAATGTATTGTAATCCTCATAATAACCCATGAAGCAAGAACTATTCTGATCTTTATTTCCAAATGAGTAAGCTAACACACAGAGAGGTTAAAGGACAGGGCCAAAATCCCAATAGAATAATGACTATCTGGCTTTGGAATGTGTGCCTTTATACTTTGTCATCCAACTCAAATGTAGAGTCCCTGTTCCCAGAGGCTTGCAATCTATTCACATAGTGGTATTGGTCACCATGCGACATAATCATTTGTTGTGCCTTATTTAATCTATTATAAAATGTACTTTTACCTATATAAACCTATGGAGTTTCTGTATTTGTTTACTATCTGCTTTACAAATTTGCTTAGTACATATATGTGGTGAAGCAAGGTTTTCATCTGATGGAAATTTCACTTTTCCCCAATTTTTTGTTTTTAAATTTTGTTATTTTATTTTAATGTGTAGAATGTATTTAAACTCTAACATGAAAAATGGGGTAAAAATATCCACTAAATGTAATCCTTAACCATTTCTCAATCTTCCTGCCTGGTCTTCAGAGTTCAAGAAATATCTCTTTTAGTTGGAGTCAGAATTGATAGGTGTTAATTATCATGGAAAATGAGATTAAAGCAGTAGAAAGTCCCATTAAGCAGAATTAATCACTAGGTTGACATTTAACTGAAAGATTTTAAGCAAATCATAAGATGGCATGCACATGCATGTCTTACTATTGACATTTATATTTAAATGATCATCAAAGTAATCTGCATTAATTGCATTTACCTCACTGTTCCGAGGAAGTGAACCAACCCTTCTCTCTATATAGATACAGTAGTGAAGATAAACTCTTCCTTACTTTTACTCTCATGCTCATCCCTCATGGGATCAGAGGATCACCCTACTCATCTTACAAGCCCAAGTGTACTTCCTTAGTGTCTGGTGAACATTCTTTGTTTTCTTTGCAAAGAGATGCCATGATAATTGATATATATATATATATATATATATATATACACACACAAACACCTCTACATACCTGATTGAATGGAAGCAAAGCAGAATGAATATATTTTTTGTTTGGTCTGTGTTCAAGCCATTGCCACATATTTCATTGAATTTGGTTATTTGAACTGTAGTCAAAATTTTACAAAATGCCATTCGGTAGTTTTAGAATTCGACCCCCCACCCCCAGTCCACTCCAATCATGCCATCCCTTTTGTCTCAAGGATAAGCCTTTTGACTCTTTTACTTTTGCTTCCTGTGACTTGAGAGGCAACAGTCCAACAATATTTTTTCCCAGAATGCAGAGGTATTGCCTGACATTCCACCGGTCCTTTAGTCCCCCATTTTCGTAAGTGCTTGAAATGAAGAGTTCAGAGGTTGACATACTAAAAAGATACGAATCAAATCAAATATAAACCTTGCCCTGAAAGGACTTATCTTATAGTTCTCAGGTTACTACGAGCAGAAGGTGTTCTCTTATTCAGAGGTGATAATGTCAAGCAGTTTCATTGAGAAGGTTATATTTTAACCAGGTCTTGAAGAAAAATGGAGACTTTCAAATCATTGTGAGAACCTTCCAGGCAGATGAGAAAGTCTTTATGTCATTCATTTCAATCACAGTTATCTAATATTTGCTATGCTCTAATGGTACAGAGCAATGGAAAACAAGGTCATCAGGGTACAATTGAGAATGATAGGAAATCTCTAGGAAGAAGTCAATGTCAAAATGGAAGACCACAAAACTATGCTGAATTGAGAACTGGTGGGGCCTGAGGGGCAAGTAGAGGGATGTGGATAAAATCTGGAGAAACGGAAAATGGAGTGGGATTTTCTGATTGTGGATCTTTGGAAATAATAATTTAGGAAGAGTGTATAAAATGAATTGGAGGCATGGGTGAAAGAAATTAGGGTGATAGCACATCCAGATCAAGACAACTAACGCATTGATGATTTATAGGTACATTGCTTAACTCAAGGTGCTGTGCTGTAATGAGGTAGTAAAACTAATTTTCTTATGAAGTTCAGGCCACTTTTTAAATTTCCTCCTTTTTAAATTTGATTATGAGTCTGTGAGAACTCAGACTGAGTCATTAATGCAAGGAGTCTTAACCTTGGATTTGCTTCAGTGTAAGACTCCATTAAGTATTTCTGGAGAGTTTTATAATTTGAGAATATTCTCTAAATAAATTTATTTCAATTTCAATTCACTTAATTTTTCAAATTATATTCAATTCATATGTTACTTCTATGGGGTGTGTTAAATAGATAAATTACCAACCAACAATGTTAGTTGATTTGGTGTCTGTTCCAGGTATATAAAATTTGAGAAGCTTCTCTTTCCTCAGTACATAGTCACACTCCAGATACTTCCCATGACACATATACTGATACATGCTACTATCTGACAATAGAACAAAGGGCCCTCCATGGTTTTCTAGCCTGTTGTGATACCGAATACTAACAAAACTGTCTCTGGTTTTCTTTTCTCATCTTCATTCTTTAAATCAAATTGCAGTTATGCACAGTGCTTCAAGGGAACATTTAGACCTTTGGGTTGAGGATTAAAACATCTAGTCTGGTTGGCTTCTGACTATTAAAGGGTTTCAGTGATTTGAAAACTCCAGCAGCATCTCTGTATCTTTCTATTTAGACTCCTTACAAGAGGTTCTATGGGTATATTCATTAAGCAATTGGCAGCATCAACAAAGAGTCAGTGCTGTATATGTCCCATGGGGAGTGCTGCAGAGACAGGCACTCAAGCATGTCGCATTCCTTCAGGGATGCATGCACACAATTCTGCAGAATCCAGCCTTTGGTGACTCTCTGATCAGAGCTTGACTCTCATCTCAGGACAGACAGTTGTTTTAGATGATTGTTTCTGTACTGGAACTCTTAAAACAATCAATAGCACATTATCCATTTCATTACAGAAATAAACATTTGTACTCTTGGAGTACAAATTATATTCAGATATTTTCCTTTTTCTATTCCATATGATCCCTGCCTGAGTTGAGGACCAGGAACCTTATGATTTACGCAGTTATAACCATCTAAGGAGGACTCTAGAGAAGAAACATTTCTGCTATCATAGATTTTAAAGCTAGTGAAGCTGGCAGGTAGCTTGATTTCTAAAGCTAGTGACCCCTGACCTCACAGCCTGAAGAGTTGGTAGCTGTGGTTGTAGGGTGATATCAGGTCTAAGCAGAGAACCTGAGAAAGCCAGTGGTAATGTGGATGTATAAATGACTAAACTCCACATTGACTTCAAGTAAAGGGACTTGCATTGTCCAGAGGCCGTAAGTCATTTCTTCAATGTTTCGTTTTGGCTTTTGCAAGATATGCATGAACGTATTTTAAAGAATTAAAAATAATTCATGCATAATATAAAGATGTGCACCAAAGCAGATCATGGAAAATTTTCCTCTCAATATATTTAGCATAGATCATATTTTAATTTCACCTAGAACTTAAGAATGAAATAGGAATAGAGAGGTAGAGAAAGGAATATTTGGAGAAAATAAAACTGAAAACAACAATAATTCTGACCCCATTTGATAATCCATATAGCATTTATTTGAACAAAATGACATTGCTACATTTATTCTAGTAACAACTTCAGGTTATGAGTTTCGATTCAAATTAAATAAGAGAAGATTCTTGGTGTTCTGTACATTTCCATCTTAAGATGCAGGAAAGCATGTCATCATTTAACCACATACTCCAAATTTCATCTGGTTAGACTCTGTAGAAAAAGACCCCTTTCTTCTTTAAATGCATTAAGATTGTCTATCAGCTCAAGTTTTCTTCTTTTGTTTTACTAAGAAGTGATCTGGTTTTCGAAGTGAATGAATGTAGCTTCTATAACTTTCCTTATATCCAGCAGTTTTTAAGCACTGAAAAGTCTAATGGACTTTAGGTATAAAGATATTTAAGTAGTTTGACAAGTCTTAAGCTTCACGAATCCATTTAGAATTCTTAACAGAAATAGTGCAAATCAACCAGCTATCTTTTGCTTCTTATCTAGAAGCACAAGTCATAGCTGGCCTTGTTCCTGTCTAGAAACACATGTCCATGGGCATGCCATAAAAATTATAGACTGGTAATATCAATTACTGAAAATCACCTTAGATGGTTGAGCTTTTCCAACTGGAGGTCAATGGAGTACAACCACAGCCACAATTTTAATTATTGAGCACTGTTTTACATAGCTTTCCATATTGTATGGAGTGTTTAATATATTTTATTAGCTTCTTCTCAAGTCTATGAGAAGCAACAGAAAACACAGAATGCAGAATACAGAAAATATTATGAAAACACCTATACAGAAGAGAAATACATATTACCCATGAAAGGTGAAATTATCCTCAGATTTTCTAATATCAAATCCCTTGCTCTTTGGAATATTTCTTGGAATACGTGCATGATAGGGGACTTTTTTTCTGTTTTTGGCATCAGTGAGCTAGAGCCCTGGCCTGGGCATTCAGAGTATAACTCTCCCTTGCCAGATCAGTGCATTACTAGCTGCATAACTCCCTGGTTCCTTTCCATCAACTGCAAAATGAAGGCTTTGAATTAGGTAATTATAAGGATGTTCAGCTATAAAATTCAGTGACTCTAAAATTAAAATCTTTTAGAAAGAATCTTAGTCTCTACAAATAAATTTTATTGATGAGACTTTCCCAGAATGTATTCTGAAAATATCAGTTTCAGGTATGTTTATATATATATATATATTTTCTTTTCTTTTTTTTGTTTACATATATTTTATCAGAAAAGAGTTTTGCACAGGGTGAAATTTAGAAAAAACACACAGAGAATGAACATGTTCCACGCTTTCTTTACAGTGACACTTCTTGGGATTGATGTTCCAAAGAATGTTCCCTGGGAAAATCTGTTACATCCAATATATTGCAAAGTATTCAGCAATTCTCGATTAGTAGTCTATCTATACCCTGTCTGTAACCAACGTTGATTTTGAGGTAGCTAAAGATTGTGAATTTAAAGGTGTAGCTCTTGAAATACCATTTAAAGAAGATACCTACTAAATATAGCTACAAACATAAAATTCAGTGTGTCTTCACTAATAGTCACAGCAGCTGCCAAGATTATCAAGTGTCATGCCAACATTTTTAATTCTTTATTTGCAGTAATGTTGAAGGAAATGATTATTTAAAAATCCCGTACTCAGTTTACCTTGGTGTGTTTGTTGATGTGGGCCCCGATGAAGCTATTTGACCGAGTTTCCTACCGTTCATTTTTCAGTGACTCCACACAATACATGGCAGCAGTGGCCTGTAAGATTGTTGTAACTGTGCTGGGTTGTGGACTTGGCACATAGTCTCTAGCCTATGGCAGAGATACCTGATATTGTTTCTTCTTATGGCTATTTTCAGTGTGAGAGCTCCATGAAGCTGATCTGAATGCTTTTGGCATGCACAGGCTTTGCAAAGATAGTATCTTTAATAACCACAACAGATAGTTTCTCTGTACGTATAAATCAAAGGCTGTCTACAAGAAGGGGATGATTTCTATCAGATTAAGAAAACACTTATCCACATTTAAAACACCACCATAATTGTGTGCCTGCAACACTTACAAAAGCATGTTTACAGGTGGAAAGATTCCATTTGCTATATATATATATATATATATATATATATATATGCATATATATATGTTGAACAACTTTTGGATTTGTTTATGACAAATTAATAGGGTTAAAATTTGTTGCATTGCCTGCTTTCAGCATTTTTTCCCCTTTTCAAATTTTTTTTTCTCATTTTGGTGGTGAGGTAAATAGAATTGCGTTTTATTTATTTTCAAGTCACAATTCCTTTTACAAATGATATTTGCTCCCTGAGATCTTTATTCTTTTTTTTATTTCAAAAATTGATATGGATAAAGAATTAGAAAGACTTGCACCCTTTTTTTTTTTTTTAATTTGCATATGGGCAGGAGGCCCCAGGGATCGAACTCCAGACCTCCAGCACAGCAGGTCAGAGCTCTGCCTGCTGAGCCACGGCAGCCACCCGCTGCACCCTTTCTTGACAGCCATTATTATCTTTCAAGATTTACATTCCTGTTTACTAAAAAGAAATGCTCATCCAGACGTAAGTTGCAATTAGTGGAAAATTTAATTAGATGGTACAACTTTTTCTTGGGGGTGGGGTGGATGCTCTTTAGAGTGCTTAAAGGAAAGCAAAGCTTTATTTGAAAGCTCAGTGTGTGAATATGTATGTGGGAAAGAGAAAAGAATGGAAAGAGAAGCTTTCTCTATTTTTATAAATGAAAGTTTACACAAAATTATTTTAGTTAAACACCTTTGATACAGATGGAAAGCATTGGATGGAAAACCATTCACATATTCTCCACATTTCACCATTTTTATGTTTATTCAACACTCTATTTCTCATCTTATGAAACTTAAATACAAGTGTGTGTGTGTTTGGGAGGTATAAGGGGCAGGTATTAAGCAAATAGAGGGAAAATAAATATATAGCTGGTAAATATTATGCAGAAAATTGTAAAATGTCATGAAGAAAAGAAGAGTAATGTTAAACTTGCTCAGGGACTCCTTCTTTGAAGGGGGGGAAATGTAAGATGAGAACTAAGCACAGAACTAAGCAAGCTGCTTGAAGATTAGCATGAGAGTTCTCTAAGCAAAACCTAGAACAGAGTTCCTAGGTTTGGAGATGGCCTGGCAGGTCAGAGGCACTAATCCAAGGTCCTTTTGGGGAGAGAAGGAAGGAGAAAATACAGGGAATCATGGTGTGATCATGTGGGGGAATTTAAAACCAAGGAGTCTCTACTTGATTCAAAGTACAGTAGGGAGCCACTAGTGGGTTTGAAGCAAGAGTAAGTGACATGGTTTCATTGGTTTTGGAAACATCACTGTGGCTACTGTGAGAAAAGGAACTGAAGGTCATAAGAATGCTCAGAGACTCCGAGACGGGTTATTTTCCAAAGTCTTTGGGACAGATGCTGGTGATCTGCACACAAGAAGTGGTAATGAACAAAAATAAATGTAATTTGGGCTTTGATCCCATGATTTAATAACAAGATAGAGGACGACACAGTCATTCCAATCCACCCAATTCAAAGAGAAAAGAAAAAGCTTGAAAGAAAAGATGCGGGTGGGCAATGGACAGCACAGGTTTTAGGTGATGAAATAGGAAAGAACTCTTCCACTGAGAAGCATAGATAAAAGTACTGGAAGGCAGCAACCATAATGAGACAGGATTTATAAAAACCAGCATATGGTTGAGAGTGAAGCATGATTAAATCTTGAATTATACTCACCCATGTGTTTTACTTTCTTCAGAAATGAAAACATAAATGTCAAATAAATCAGCTAAGAAACTATATGGGTGGTGTTTTTCTTCACTCTCACTTTGAACGTAGAGCCAGGAGGTAATACAGTGGCTGACTCCACCCCTTTGGTGTGTGAGAAAGCTCTTCCAGGGAGGGTGTACAATATGTGCAAGACCACATGGGCAGTCACAGAAACACCAACCCTGGAGGCTGATCTTTCTTGTACCAGAGCAGTGTGCTAATTATATCTCACTGTTTTTTATTCGGAAATTTTACTTTTATAGTCTGAAAACAGAGACATTTCAAAAGAAGTGTCACAGAGCAGGAGAATGAGAGGTGTGTGAAGAGTCTGGGGGTGGTCCAGACATGGTCCAGACATTGATCTGGGCATTGACGCAGGCACTGGTCTGGGTCTTGGTTGAAGCATGGTCTGGATATGGGACCAGTCTTGGTCTAGTCATAGCCCAGACATTGTAATGGGCATTGGTGCAAACATGGTCTGGGCGTGGTCCAGGAATTGTTATAAGCACTGGTCTGAGTATGGTCTGGCATGGTCCAGGCATTGTTCTGATATTGGTCCGGTTATGGTCTGAGAATGGTGGGTACTGGGGCATGGTCTGTGTTTTAGCTTGCTAAAGCTGCCAGAATGCAATATATCAGAAATTGGCTTTTTAAAAGGTTTATTAAGTTACACGTTTGCAGTTCTAAGGCCATAAAAATGTCCAAGCTAAGGTGTCTAGAGAAAGATACCTTGACTCAAGAAAAGTCAGTGGTGTCCGGAACACTCCGCCAACTGGTAAGGCACGTGGCTGGCATCTGCTGGTTCTTTGGCTTCTGGTTTCTTTCTGCATCTCTAACATATCTGTGCCAGCTCTCAGCTTTTTCCAAAATGGATCCCTCTTAAAGGACTCCAGTAAGTGGATTAAGACCTACTTTGAAGGGGCAGAGTTACATCTCCATGGAAACCACCTAATTAAAAGGCCCCATCCCAAACAATAAGTCTGCTCCCACAAGATTAGATTAGGAAAATGACATGGCTTTTCTGGAGTGCATAACAGTTTCAAACCAGCACAGTCTGGTATTGATCTGGGCATTGGTTCAGGCATTGGTCCAGGCGTTGGTGCAAGCATTGGTCCAGGTATGATCTGGACACTGGTAGGGGTATGGTCTGGTCACTGGTGTGAGTAAGGTGCAGACTTTGATCTGGACATTGGTCCATGTATTGGTCCAGTAATGGTCTTCACACTGGTCAGAGTATGGTCTAGGCATTGATCTGGGCTTTGGTAGGGCCATGGTCTGGGCATTGTAGGCCTGGTCCCAGCATATATTCTGAGTATTGGTCCAGACATTGGTCCAGGTATGGTCCGGGTATGGTGGACATGGTCCAGATATGGTCTGGGCATTGGTCTGTGTGCATTGGGCATGGTCCTTGTCCAGGCATTAGTCCTGTCATTGTTCTGGGTGTGGTTCAGGCATTGGCTCAGGTATGATCTGGGTATGGTCCGGGCATTGGTCCTTGAGAATAAACCTGCTCTGGAATCCTTCTATGATCGCTTAACTTTTTAAGAGGAACTAAAAGCATTTCCTGAGACTCTGCTTTTGTCATCACAATTGTCTCTGCTACCTCAAATCTCTCACCTTTGGGTAACTTTCCCATCCCACTCCTTGGACCTCTGATTGCTCAATGATAACCCCTGTCCCCCAAATCACTATCTCCTCCCCACATGTGGAGGGTCAGGTGCTGTCTTGGAGTGCAGTTGGAGTTGTTGTTCTGGGTGATTCCATGGCTTGTATGTGCATTTGTTTCTATTACTTGTCTCTTCTTGGGTCAGATTCCACATTTTCAGACCATGGGTGCTAACTCCATGTACACTCAGGCAAATTTTGTTAAGTGGTCTTTCAGACGAGTGACAATGAGGCAGTGTCTAGGTTAGGAGCCACTCTCTCTGCACTGCATCCTTAAGGGTTTTTTTTATTTTTTTGGAATGGGCGGGATCCAGGAATTCAACTCGGGTCTCCAGCATGACAGGTGAGAAAACTGCCACTGAGCCACAGTTGCACCACCCTGATTTCTTAAGTTTTGAATTTGAGATACCTTCCCTTTTCCCACTGTTGATCACATTATGGATAGGAGGTGGAAAAGGGAGACTCATAAAGGATGTTATTAAGAGGCAGAGAAAGTTAGAAGATGAAGGGAGCCAGGCTTTGAGGTAGAGACACAGTGGCAAGAAACTTACTTTGGAGTTGAGAAGATGTTGACTTTGCTTCCCAGAAAGCTGGATACTAGCTTTGCCACCTTACACAGGTGAAATCGTTTCAGCCTTAATATTCATATCTTCAGAATGGAAAATACTACTATGCTACATTGTGATTAAGGTGGATAATCCACCGTAGCTGGTGGATTTGCTACATTAGTGTGTGTGAAATGCTTTGCACATTGCCTGATGCCAGAACAGCTCAGGAACTGTTCATTTCCACTGGGTATAAGTTGTTCTTTGGATTGCAAGTCTCCCTTCTTCAAAGACCTTTCTTTTCTTTTCTTTTCTTTTTTTTTTTTTTTGCAAGGTAAAGAGAATCCAGGATAAAAAGAGAATTTGAAACAACTAGGCAGATAAGTTTGACTACATTTAATGCATTAAAATGAAATAGGAAGAAGAGAGAGAGAAATAGGAGGAGAAGGAGGAGGGGCAGGAAGAGGAGGAAGAGAAGGGAAGGTGTTATAGTTTGCTAGCTGCCGGAATGCAACACACCAGAGATGGATTGGCTTTTAATAAAAGGGGATTTATTTTGTTAGTTCTTCAGAGGAAAGGCAGCTAACTTTCCACTGAGGTTCTTTCTTATGTGGAAGGCATAGGATGGTCTCTGCTGGTCTTCTCTCCAGGCCCCTGGGTTCCAACAACTTTCCCCAGGGTGACTTCTTTCTGCATCTCCAAAGGCCTGGGCTGAGCTGCAAGTGCTGAGATGAGGACTGCTGAGCTGCTTATGCTGTGCTGCCTTGCGCTCTCTCATTTAAGCACCAGCCAATTAAGTCAAACGTCACTCATTGCAGGAGACACACCTCCTAGCTGACTGCAGATGTAATTAGCAACAGATGAGGTTCACCTACCATTGGCTTATGTCCGCAGCAACAAGACTAGGTATGCTCACCTGGCCAAGTTGACAACAGAATCTAACTAACACAGAAGGGAAGGGAATGAAAGGGATAGAAAGGGAAGAGAAAGGAATCAAAGCTGCAGTTGTATGAGATGTGAGATAGGAGCTAATAAAAGATCAATGAGGATTAAAAGAAAGTGAAGCAAACAAACTAAAATGTAGTCAAAGGCAGAACTCAGTGAATAAAAATACAGTTATATACAGAGAAGCACGTCTATTGTGGAGTCACCTGATTTTAGAACCACTTCAGTGACATTCATTCATGGCCAAAATCATTAAAAGGCCTCTGGTGCCTGTTATAAGATGCACTGGCTTAGTTTTTGTAATCTATGATTAAAATTATTGTTTTTATAGTAGAGACCTATGTTTGATATAATAGTTCACTGGGAAATGTGAGGAAGCTATATAAAAACCCAGAAACATTGAAATGAATTAATAATAAGAAGAAGGAGAATTTGAAGGGGAAGGGGGAAAGCCTGAGGAAAAGAAAGAAGCAGAGATAGTAGAAAGAGGAGGAGGAAAGAGAAGAGAAGGAAAAGGAGAATCAATAGGGTGGGGAGGAATAGTAGTTATGGCTATTGTGCTGGTTTGAAAGGAGGTATGTCCCCTAGAATAGCCATGTTTTAATCAAAATCCCATTTCATACAGGCAGAATAATCCCTATTCAATACTGTATGTTTGAAACTGTTATCAGATCATCTCCTTGGAGATGTGATGTAATCAAGAGTGCTTGTTTAGCTGGATTAGGTAACAACATGTCTTCATCCATTAGGGTGGGTCTTGATAAATTTCTTGAGTCCTGTAAAAGAGGAAACATTTTGGAGAATGAAGGAGATTCAGAGAGCAGAGCAGAACAATTTCAGCCACGAGAAGCTGAGCCCACAAGTCAGTGACCTTTGGAGATGAAGAAGGAAAATGCCTCCCGGGGAGTTTCATGAAACAGGAAGCCAGAAGAAGAAGCTAGCAGATGACGCTGTATTCGCCACGTGCCTTTCCACTTGAGTGAGAAACCCTGAACTTCATCGGCCTTCTTGAACCAAGGTATCTTTTCCTGGATGCCTTAGATTGCACATTTCTATAGACTTGTTTATTTGGGACATTTTCTCAGCCTTAGAACTGTAAACTAGGAATTTATTGAATTTCCCTTTTAAAAGCCATTCCATTTCTGGTATATTGCATTCCGGCAGCTAGCAGACAAGAACAGCTATTGAGTTTCCAGTTAGGCACTAACTTGCTATTTCTCCTCCATTATCAAATTTAGCCCTGCAGCAGTCCGGTACATCAGGTTTTATATTTGTTCTCATGTTTCAAATCAGGAAAGTGAGGTTTAAGATGTAGTGTGATACATGCAATGCCTCCCAGTTATTAAGTGACTGTCAGGATTCAATCCTGGCTGTGCCTGACCCCAAATTCATTTTTGCTAACTGCGATATTAATGAGAAATTACAAAATGATATTTTATAATTAAAAGTCATCTTTCTCCATGAGAGTAAAATTGCAGGCCCTAGAGAAGAGAGACAGAACATAGGCATTCTCCTGACAACCTGAAAATCGCTCTATTTATATATACATTAAAATTTTTATTCTGCAATATGCTAGAGAAAAACAAGTAAGTTTTGGAATTTAGCTAAAACACAGGGGATGATTGTCCTTCACGTCATCTTGTAAATGGTCCTGTGCTGGTTTGAAAGAATGTATGTACCCTAGAAAAGCCATGTTTTAATCCTAATCCCATTTTGTAAAGGCAGCCGTTTTTTCTAATCCCTATTCAGTATTGTATGTTTGAAACTGTAATTAGATCATCTCCCTGTAGATGAGATTTAATCAAGAGTGCTTGTTAAGATGGATTAGCTGGAGGTGTGTCTTCAATCATTTGGGTGGGTCTTGATTAGTTTCTGAAGTCCTATAAAAGAGGAAACATTTTTGAGAATGAAAGAGATTCAGAGAGAGCAGAGCAGAACAATTTAGCCATGAGAAGCTGAGCCCACAAGTCAGTGATCTTTGGAGATGAAGAAGGAAAATGTCTCCCGGGGAGCTTCATGAAACAGGAAGTCAGGAGAAGAAGCTAGCAGATGATGCCATGTTCGCCATGTGCCTTTCCAGATGACAGAGAAACCCTGAACTTCATCGGCCTTCTTGAACGAAGGTATCATTCCCTGGATGCCTTAGATTGGACATTTCTATAGACTTGCTTTAATGGAACATTTTCTCAGCCTTAGAACTGTAAACTAGCAACTTATTAAATTCCCCTTTTTAAAAGCCGTCTGTTTCTGGTATATTGCATTCCAGCAGCTACCAAACTAGAACAGGGCCTAATGCAGTTCAAATGTAGGGTCTTCCGGATCCCACCAAGTCACCCAGATGTGCTGGTCCAGGGATCCTGGGGCTGCCTTCCCCCACTGACCAGCACCCAGGCACACACCCAGTCTCAGAGGCTTCCCATGTCAGCTGCTCTCTCCCCGTGTGACGACATCAGAGCCTGCACCTGACTCCAGCTCACATTTTCCGTTCTTATCTCCATTCTACCACGGCTGTGTTCACAGGCTACTTCCTCCACCACTCCTAGGAACTCTTTGGAATGCCGGACTCATCTCACATGCCCAAACCAACTGTTGCCCTCGTAATCAAGATACTGTCATTTTTGATGCTTTTCTATTTTCTCTTTCATATGCGTTGTTCCTTCTGCCCCACCCTTCTGCTCATCCATGTCCTCCAATCCCCAGTTCACTTACTCACCAAGCCCTAACTTGGTCTGGGCTGGTACCCAGAACTTGGCACTTCAGGTGGCACAGGATCGTTGGTTGTTTAAGGGTCTGTCTCCCACTGGGCTGTGAGCACTATGTGGGCAGTGGCCATGCCTCTCCCCTTCCTTGCTGACCTGCACGTGGAGACTCTCCATGCATCCTGGCTGCAAGGTGAGTGAGAAGGTGAGCTGCATTGGTACCCACACCCCGTGAGGATGCAGGTGTTTTTCTACCCATGTGTGGAGAGAGAGCCAGCCCTCAGATGCGCCTGGTATCTGTCTGCATACTATTTCTTTGTGGAATCTTCTATGGGGTATGAAAAAAAAATAGCGAATCCCAGACAAAAGGCACAGAATTCTCTGTAGTTTTGCTTGACAGATAACATTTCCTGTGACCAAGGAGAAAGGGGGCTGCAAGCCTCTGAAATACAGAGATGAAACAAGTGAAGGGGGAAATAAAAACACCAGGAAGTTTTTTGAACTTTTTTGTTCCTTCAGTTACTTGCTTTGGACAAATGCACATGGCACCTACATTTTCTAGAAAGTCATCTTAATTTTCATTTCTATTTGCTGTTGCCCCATGAGCATTGTCTTAGATCTTAAATTACTTTTGTTTCCTTTCTTTTGTATTTTAACTATGGCATATTTGATGCTGTAAAGAAGTGAAATGTTTGGACAAAGCGATACCCACCATCACCCTACTCCTAAGCTGGCTGCTCCCTTTGCTATTGAGTTTCACAGTATGCCTTGGTCCCACGTTTCACTCTGAATAATTCCTTCATTCTCAGTCCCAGAGCTCCAAGGGGTTCTTGCCCCTGAGACAGGCCCCTGCTGCACTCAGCTCAGGTTCCCAGTCCTTAAAGCCTTCCTGCTCAGCAACACATGGGATATAGGGTATTTCTTCCTATAAAGACCATGTTATAAATTGCACCTGGATGGGAAAAATTAAAAATTTAATTCCAGGTACTTTGATAATGCGGTCCCATGGTTTGGATTGAGAAATTAAAAATTCATTATAAAGCACTTAAGCTAAATGCATTCCTCAGCCTTAAAAAAACAATATTAAACCTAACTTTTGCTACAGAGTTCATTCACAATTTGTACACTCTTGAGGTTCACATACCTGCTTTTCCTACTTGTGTTTGAGAAAGTATATATATACATACATATATGTGTGTGTGTTTTCTTAGAGAAGAACCACTTTTCTAAAAATGGAACACTTCCCAGCACACCAGTCCTGGGACTTCTGTAAGGCAGGGAGAGCAATGGTTTAATGTTTGGAGAGCAATGGTTTAATGTTTAGAAAGCTGAACAGATGCTGGCAAGGATCTAACTTCTGTATGGGCTGGGGTTCTGGTCCATGCTGAAATAAATCTCCTGGTAGCCAGGCTGTTAATCTTGGGAAAATGAGAGGGTGGACTGAAAAAAGGAAGTTTGTATGCAATAAGAACAAACAGTACTACATGAAATAAACTTGGAGATAACAGCAGCAAAGGAAGAAAGGGAGAGGGGAAAAACATGAACTGGCACCCAAGACCCCACAGGAAACTCATAATTAGAGGAAGCCCAAACATAGAAATGCAAATTTAGAGCACTGAGTCCTTGTGGATTGGGTTCAAAACCGATGTCCATTATATTGATGTACCATAAAAGTCATTGTTTTGTTTAGCTTGGAGGCAGACTAGGCTGGAACGACAGAGTCTGGACTCTATGACATCTGGGTTTAGAATATTGCAGGCTTGTTACAATGGGTTGTTGTTTACAATGCATTAGGTCGGGGCAAAGAGATGGCCCATGCCATTTGTCCTGCATGTGGATTAGTTGTTCACTCGTCTGCCACCACTGAGTCAATACAACCTGAGGAAAGAGCACATGGCCACCTTACCACTGCATTCTGCTACATTAAATGAATTAAATTGAGTAGTTTTATCTTTTTAATGTCATTAAGAATAGCTAAAATAATATTTAATCCTTTTGCATATATGAAATCTTGTTCTGTTACGTCAAGCTGCATAAACATTTTCTTTCAAATGAGAAATACTATGCATTATTTCTAGTTATTTTGAATAATACAAAACTAACAATACCTGCCCTCATTGAACTTTCACAGAATTTCCTTTAAAAATATAAGAAAATGGAATGCCACCTTTACAGTACCTTTGCCTTCAGTTTACCTTAATTGGGACATGAATATTATATATAGTTTAGCACAAATCTTTTTCCAATAAAATAACCAGCAGATAATATAATCAATGGTGAAAATAATAGCTTTAAAAATAAAAGTCTTTGAAAAACAATAAGAAAGTCTCTCAAAATCACCTGATGCCCATCAGAGTCTCATGTTTCCTACAAGTTAAAGAACATCATCTTCTCAGTTCCACCTGAAATAATATATAAAAGCAAAATAATATGTGCATTCTGGAGAGTTACCAGATGATTATGTCAGGTCTTTCCACCATATCATGCAGGGGAATGGAAAAAAATCATAAATTCCTTGTTGCTGGTGAACTGCTCCCATAGTTAGTATTTGAACGCTCAATTTTGTGTGTTCAAAACATTTTTTGGGGTCAAGTGATTTTGATTTATTCAATAAAAGCTTTTTGCCTGCCTGTGGTTCTAGGCACTGTTTTAAGTTCTGGAAATAAGAAAATCAACAATAAATTCTTATATGTAAATAAATTTGAATATATAGCGAATGTGCTTATAAATCTCAAATTGTACACTCTTGACTCAAAACTAAAAATTTTACCTCAACTTTTATTTTATTTGAGATAGATAGATCATATGTAGTTTTATTTTTAGGAAAATAAGCAAATGGATATTTGTAGCATGTTTCCCACAGTTGCTCACAGAAGATGTTAGAATATTTCAAAATTTGTGTTAAACCAGGAGATGGAAAACGCAGTTTTCACTGAAAATGCTCAACTGAGTTTGGCAAGTTATTGATTTTTAAAAAGCTTTAAAAACTATATACTTAGTGTACTTTTATTGCAATTTTTTCAAAGGTTGAGAGGCAGGTCTAAAATAAGATCAGTTAGCCTTCATAAATGCAGGTTACTTGGGAAAAGATCTTAACCAAAGTGGTAATGTAAGAACAAAAAACGTTACACCAGAGTTGCCTCATGAGTCATAAAACTTCCAGTGTAATTCTATAGGTTTACAATCACTCTGATGTTTGTCAACACGTTTCTTGTGGAAAATTTATTTTTACGAAAACTAGATTATAGGTGACAAAGGGAAACATTTAAACTACAGACTTTCTGAATAATCCTTGGTAAGAGACACTGGTTTGTTTATTTTTATATCATACCTAAATGTCAAATGATTTGAAATAAAAATATTTTTACATTTTTAAAAAATTCAAGTCCCTCTATAAAATTATATACATTTATTATAACTCTATATATAAACTACATATATTATTCTGAGTTCAAAAAAACTGAACTTAATCATTTAATGCAAATAACAGGAACTTCATATCCATAAGAAATTATTTTCCTTCTTTTGGCTTTCTAAATACTTTATATCTCAACCCATTTGCTTTTCACACTGCAAAACTTTCCAAGGCATGTGAACTGACATAATTATACAATATAATTTGTAAGAACATTCAGTGAAGTTCCTAGATGTGCAATAAGGCATTGTTCTTTCTCCTATTATAGAAGAAAAGCTTGACAGTCAATCACAGCAGTCAACAGGGCTTCCCCACACCCACCCATGTTGCAGGAATTCTGTCGCTTACCTGGTTACCTGGGACTCTTTTTTAAAGGTGTGCTGGAGAGTGATGTAGGTGTTGCGTGATTGTATTTCTTTTTAGGGCTGTTCTAGCTTGCAAGCTGCTGGAATGCAAGATACCAGAAATCGAGCAGCTTTTAAAAAGGGGAATTTCTTAAGTTGTTAGTTTACAGTTCTAAGTCCATGAAAATGTCTCAATTAAAGGAAGGCTATAAAAATGTCCAATCTAAGGCATCCAAGATACCTTGGTTCAAGAAGGCCCATGATGGTCAGGATTTCTCTCTCAATTGGGAGAGAACATGGTGACATCTGCTAGCTTTCTTTCCAGGCTTCCTGTTTCATGCAGCTCCCCCAGGGGCATTTCCCTTCTTCATCTCCAGAGGTCTCTGGCTGCCTGGGTTCATGAGGTTCTCATTTCTCTAAAGCTTTTTCCAAAGTGTTTCCTCTTTTAGAGGATTTCAGTAAATGAATCCAGACCCACTTGGAATGGGTGGAGTCACATCTCTATCTAATCAAGTCAATACTCACAATTGGGCATGTCACAACTCTATGGAGATAATCTAATCAGACTTCCAACCTATAGTGCTAGATAGGGATTAAAAGAAATGGCTGCCTCCACATGATGGATCGTGAGTGTAGAGAAATGCTCTTACTAAAGACTAAGGATTTTTGACAGTGTCATTCATGAGAAAATTCTCCCACTGTAGGATGAAGGGTTGACAGCTGTCCTGTGGCCCATGATGATTCAACTTTTGGGCATGTGCAAGTTTATCTGTTACTCTGAAACACAATTCTTACTTTACTTCCTTTTACATCCATTATTTTGCTGATTCCCCTGCCACTATATTCCATCTGGGACTTTTTATTTTCCAAGTAGTAGATTTAAAAAAAAAGTGGTTTGGAATAAAGCACGTAAAATTAAAGATATAACTCCCGCACTGAACAGCTTCTCCTTTTATTATTTCTCTATTTTCCTGGAAATGGAGGGAGTTCAAATATAGATTATTTCTAATAATAACAAATGAATTACTTTAGTGATAACATTTTTAATAATGTCTTAGACCTAAACGTGTAACGTACAATGCTCAATTACTATAATGTTTTACTTTCCTGTTTCGAAACTATCACCATAATCCATAGAAAGTAAATTGAAGAATCGACTCTTTGAAATAGGAAGATATTGCATTGCCAAGGATAGTTTAGCTTATGGAATTATGCCTAGCTGATTTCATTCATGAAATAGCACCTGCCCACACAATGCCTTTAAAATATGTGGCTGGAGGTCTGTCAAAAAAGGTATGTTGCTTCTGTAGTCTTATGTTCTTACTTGATCTGTTCACTTCTTGGAATACATTTTCTTATCAATTTCCAAAGAAAAATACTCAACGGGATTTTTATTGAATAATTATGACTAAATTAACTGATGTTTCCTCAGAATTACATTTCTAAGGAAGGAATAAGAAAATTTATAATCATGAATTGAGAATGAAGGTTGCGGCAGCATACATTGGTGGTTGAAATATACTTAAGCTGTTAATAAAATTTGAAGCAACCATGATGCTTTCATTCTATTAAAAATAAAATACTGAAGTTGCAATTGTTATTAGCTTCCTAGAGACTATGTATGTAATTAAGCTGCCATAGCTTTTCTTCATGTGAGTTAGGCTTTTATTTAGGATCAGAATAGAAAATTGTTCCCTTAAAATTTGAAATGGTTCTTAACTCAAAACTTTATGTTTTATAAATAATATTACATATGTAAATATAGTTAAAAGATGACCCTTATTCAGGGGTCCTGTAGCAATGCAAGTTTTTACAATCAAATTCAATATATCAAATAATTCGGCAGTAGGGATGCTTCTCTTCAATTCTTGATGGTATTGAAATCTTTCTCCATGGATGAATATTGCCTCCTAGATTGCTTGTTAAACCTTTGTTTTGTGTATAATTAATAGAATTCAGTTTTTAGAACAGCCTTAGGTTTACAGAAAAACAACACAAACATACAGTTCCCAAATCTTGCCCTCTCCTCCCACCTACCCAGTTTTCCCTGTTATTATTATGTATTAGTGTGGTGCATTTACACATGTTACACAATTGATGAACAAATATTGATATAGTTTTATTAAGTTAAGTCCATAGATTATACTAGGGTTTGCTCTTTGTGTATACAGTTCTGTGGGTTTCGACAAATGTGTAATAGCACGCATCAATCTGTTTTGGTTTGTTAATACTGTTGGAAATGCAATATACCAGAAATGGATTGGATTTTATAAAAGGAATGTATTAAGTTACAAGTTTATAGTTTTAAGTTTCATAAAAATATCCAAACTATCGCATCCAGGGAAGAGATCTTGACTCAAGAAAGGCTGATCTGGATAGGCCCATGGCTGATATCTGATGGTCTTTTGGTTCCCCTGCATCTCCAAATGTCTCCTTCTGTGTCAGCTCTGAAGCTTTTTCCAGAATGGTTTCCTCTTAAAGGACTCTAGTGAGCAACCCACTTTGAAAGGGCTGAGACACATCTCCAAGGAAACCACAAAGTCAAAATATCCCACCCAAAATTACTGAATCAGAATTAAAGAGCATGGTTTTTCTGGGGTACACAATAGTGTCAAACTGGCATTCTATCGTTACGGTATTATACAGAATAGTTTCATTGCCCTGAACATGTATTGGGTTCCAACTATTTGTCCCTCTTCATTTTATCCCCCATTGCCCCAACCCCCTGAAAATCACTAATCTTTTTAATGTATGTACAGTTCTACCTTTTCCAAAATGTAATATTGTTGGAATCCCAGAGTAGTAGCCTTCTCACACTGTTTTTTCACTTAGCATTATGCATTTAAGTGTTCTCCATGTCTTTTCATGGTTTGATACCTCATTTCTTTCTTTCATTAAATAATATTCCATAGTTTGGATGTACCACAGTCTGTTAATGCGTTCATCTATTGAAGGACATGATTTTCAATTTCTGGCAATTATGAATATATACTCTTGGCAAGTTTTTATGTAGTCAGACAATTTCAACTCATTTGAGGAATTACTTAGGTGCACAATTAAGGTATGTTTAGCACCGCAAAAATCTATCAGATTATTTTACAAAGTGGCTGGGCCGTTTTGCATTCCCACTGGCAACAAATGAGTTTCTCTGTTGCTTCACATCCTTATCTGCTCTTGGTATGCTTATTGTTCTGGATTTTAGTCATTCTATAGGTGTATAGTGGCATCTCTTTGTTAATTTGTGCTTCTCTAATGACATATAATGTTGATCATCCTTTCATATGTTTATTTATCATCTGCCTATTTTTTTGGTGAGGTGTCTCTTCAGAGCTTTTGACCACCTTAAAATTGAGGTTTCTTATTGTTTAGTTTTAAGAGTTATTTGTCTATTTTGGATGAAAGTCCTTAATCAAAGTCCTTTTGCAAATGCATTCTCCAAGTCTGGGGCTTGTCTTCAGTCTCATAACATTGTCTTTCATAACGCAAAAGTTTTTAATGTTAATTAAGCTCATCTTAAGAAAAATTTCTTTCATAGATTATGCTTTTGCATTGTATCTAAAACCAAATGGTGAAATCCAAGGTCTCACAGATTTTCTCCTGCTATCATATAGAAGTTACATAGTTTTGTATTGTACATTTAAAACTGTGATCCATTTTGAGATATTTTTGTGAAAGTCAATGTATTGATTCTTTTTTCTTTGTATGTGGATGGCAAGTTGTTCCAGGATAATTTCTTGAAACGATTATTCTTTCTCCATTGAGTTTGTGGTAATCCTTTGTCAAAAACTTAGTATATTATATTTGTGTGGATCTACATCTGTATTCTTTATTCTATTTCATTGATCGACATGTCTATTTTTCTGCCAAAGCCACACCTTTTTGATTATTGCAGCGTTTTAGTAAGTCTGGAAGTTGGGTGATGTTAGTCTCCTGAAATTGTTCTTCTCCAATATTGTGATCACTATTCTGGGTCTTTCACCTTTCCATATAAACTTTAGGGCCAGTTTGTCAATATCCAGAAAGTAACTTATTGGGATTTTTAGTGAGATTGCATTAAATCCAAGGATGAGGCTGGGAAGAAACGGTATCTAAACCATATTGAGGTTCCCTATTTAGGAATATAGAAAATATCTCCATTTACTTAGACTTTCTTTGGTCACTTCCATCAGAATTTTGCAGTTCTCCTCATATATATATGAGGTCTATTGTTTTTTATACTTAGATTTACCTAAGCAATTCAAATTTTTGAGTGCTATTATACATGTTGATGTGTTAGTTTTATGTGTCAACTTGGCTAGATTAAGCGTATGAATTTTGTTAAACACTCACTTAGACACTGCTGTGGAGGTATTTTATAATTGAAGGTTTGTAGCATCTATATATACTTAGTTGAATTTAAGTAAAGAATGTGTGTAAGTAGAAAGAGAATAAACAGAGGGTCCCAGGCATCAGGGGACTTTCTGCCTTAAGACTTCAATATTAACCCTTACTATAAGTTTGAGCCTGCCTGCCTGCCTACCATACAGATTTTAGACTTGCCAGCCCCCATGACTGTATGAGACAAGACCTTAAAATAGATCATATAGATACTGATACAGATATCAATTTAGATACAAGTATGAATGTGTCAGAGAGAAAGAAAGAGAGAGAAAAAGAGTGCATATATCTTGTTGTCTCTGTTTTTGCAGAGAGCATTTACTATACACAGAAGAATGTTCTACCCCAATGCCAAGAAAGGACACCAGACTCCCTCTCCTAGCCTAGTTTATAATATCTCTCCTGGAGGAGCAAGCCATCAGCATTTCTCATCTCCGCCAGTTCTGGTTTGCAGAATGTCTATTCCAAGAAAAAGATGCTTGGAGGTCTGGTTTCCTTTCCTTATGGGGAAGCCCCCGTCCCAGCTAGAAGAGACTACTGGCTCCCTATTCCCCTTCCCAGCTCACTTATGAGGTACAGGTTCCACGTTAGGAAGGGCAAGCTGAGAAGACCATGGCTTTCTGCCCCTGCTCAGTGCCCCTCTGTAAAGCAGAAGTGAAAGTACAAGAGAAATGGCAAGCTGTCCCTAACTGAGCACAGTCCCAAGGGTCTAGGGTTTGAGGACATTAAAACAGAGCCCTTCAGGGTCATCCTGAGCGACTTGACTTTATTTGGAACAGACTGTGGAAGTTTACATTCTACCAGTGTTATTGAAAGCAATGGAGACTTTGGTAGCAAACATTAAGAAGAGACTGGTAATACCTTGAGAGTAACAACCTAAACCACCATCCAACTACAAGCTTAACAAAGATAATCTGGAAAATAGACAGTTAAGAAGAGCCTCCCTCTCATTAGAACAATCTGCAAATACTGGTCCCAAAGACCACCCCTGAAAAAGGACCCAAATCTATTTGAATCAGACTGTAGAGCTATTTATATCCAATATTTTTTAAAACAATAGAGCAATCAGCTAGCCATTAGTGGAAGCTAACAACTGTCTGTGATATAAACAGACTAAGATAGCTTACAGATAGACCATGAGAGAAGTTAAAAGAGCTCTGGTAAAGCCAATTCTGTGCCTACACTCAATTTAAGATACCTGGGGAAAGACATGAGACACTGTACATAGCAGGGAAAGAGGTGTCCCTGAAATAGTTTAGCCAAGTCACTAAAACACACCAACAAACAGTTAAGTGAAACAACAAAAAGCCCTGAGGGAGAGAGGAAGAAATCAATAGCTAGAAATTTTACAGTACATTACCTAAAATATCCAGTTTTAAGCAACAACAAATTAGGATAGAAACATAGGAACAGAAAAGTGTGACCCATATACGGGAGAAAAAAGAAGGTAGCAGAAAACAGCCTTTTAGAGGACCCAGATGTCAGACTAAACTGAAAAACAAATGAAAAGGAAATGGCATAGCATGTTTTGCACTGCCATCAGTGACAGGAATCTGCTGTGGCCTAAAGTAATGAGAGAAAGGGAAGGAAAAAAGGGCAGTGGATGACAATTCAAAGTGCCAAAAAGGAAAAAATCTGCCAACCAAGAATCTTACATCAAGCAAGATTTTTTTTTCAAAATATGCAGGTGTAATAAAAACATTCCCAGATAAGCAAGAGCTGAGACAATTTGTTGCTCACGAACCTAATTTACAAAAAATTCTAAAAGAATATCTTCAGGCTGAAAGCAAGAGATTTAAGGCAGTAAATAGATACTTATACATACACAAGCAAAGAATACTAATAAAGTAATTATGCCATTATGAAAGACAGCATAATTTGCAGATTACTTCTCCTTACTTCTCTTACCTGATGTAGAAAATTGTATTTGTGGTGCCTATAAAATATAGAAATGTTGTATTTTACAAAATTGTAACATAAGGAGGTAGGTGGTACAAAGCTCTATTAGAGTAATAAAATGACAGTGGATGGTTACATGAATCCACAAGAAAAAATGAATGGAACCAGAAATGGTACATAAGAAAGCTATTATTACAAATTCTGTAAATATATATTTGCTCTCCATTATTATCTGAGCTTCTTTAAGAGACATAAAATTGATAAAGTAATAATTGTAACAATGGATTGTTCTATTTGTAATATAGTCAGAATGGTATGTATAAAAATAACAATACAAGATGGAGAATAAAGGATGGAGAAATATAGGAATATTATCTCTCTATCTAACTGGAATTTAGTTAGGATACATTCAAAATATATTTTAAAAATTTAGCATGTATATTGTAAGTCCTAGAATAACCACTATAAAATGTAGTGAAAAAAATCACTGGGAAGAATAAAATAATATTGTCACACTGTCAGACATTGAGGCTGTCAGTTAAAACAATGAGATAAACTAAAGAAAACAATGAGATAAACTTTATTCACTTTCTGGAACAATGTTAGCAAACAGTCAAAGAGAGAGGTGGCAGCTCCTTGTATTCCATTTTTTCCTCTTAGAATGGAAGGAACAAAGATCAATTAGATGACATGCAGGACAAGAGGAGGTTAATATCTCACTGGAGATATATTGAACAAAAGAGCCCTGATGTTTAATGAAACCAGGAGCTGGAGGAAGGAAATAGGTGAATAAGGAGAAGAACAGTATGTAGTCAACTGCATAAGTCTCTGCGCTAATGGAATCTTAGTGTAGGGGTCTGAGAAATAATACATCAATGCCCCCCAAAAATGAGACTTCCAGATGAAGATCCTTAGGCTAGAATGCAGATAATTCATGAGCATGATGAGGCTTGAGGAGCCAGAATCCTTGACTGCAACTTCATTCAGAGATGCAATGCAGTGGCTATGCACCATTCTGGGGTTGGGAGAGCAGATGCTTTACAAAGCTTTTGTAATTCTTATGTCTGTCAAACTGGAGCTGACTCCCCATATTCACTTGATGCCAAAAATAAATTAAAAAAAAATTAAAAAAAACAGAAAAGTGGAACAAATGGATAGAATAGGCATGGCATATACAAAAACAAAAGTTCAATGACAGACATAAATCCAACTTTATCAATAATAACCTTAAATATGAAGGAATTAATAAAGCCAATCAAAAGCAGAAATTGTCAAACAAGTTAAAATATATAATTGTATGTCATCTATAGAAGAAATACTTTAAATTCAAAGTAAAAATAATAGGAAAATAAAAAGATGGAAATATATATCATTCCACCATTAAAAACTCTGCAGTAGATTTACTACCATTAGGCATAATATATTTAAAAACAAACAAACAAAATACTAAAAATAAACAGGGATATTTTATAATGATATAAACATCAGTTCACTTGTATTTTATAAGCAATAATATACGTATGTAAGCCTGAAATTGCAGCCTCAAATTAAATGAAGCAAATATTAACACAAACAAAAGCAAAAATATACAATTCAAAAATAATCATTGGAGATTTCAAATCCTGCTCTCAATGATGGGTAGAACATCTAGACATATCATCAAAAACATAATAGTAGTTATGAATAATATTATAAACTACCAAGATCGAAAAGACATCTATAGAAAGTTCAATCAAACCACAGTAGTGTTAGACATTCTTCTTAAGTGATCTTGCAACATTCTCTAGGATAGACCATCAAACAAGAAAATGATTAAAATCATACAAACTATGGTAGCTGAGCACAAAGGAATGAATTTAGAAATCGATAATAAAATTCACAAATGTGTGGAAATGAAATGACAAATGGGTCAAAGAAGAAATGGCAATGGAAATTAGGAAATACTTTGAGATGAATGAAAATGATAAAAACTAAGACACACATACAACTTATGAGATGTAGCTAATACAGTGTTTAGAGAGAAATTTACAATTTAAATGTCTGTATTAAAAAAAATGATCTCAAATGAGAAACCTAGCCTATTCCTTATAGGACTGGAAAAAGAAGACCAGGTAAACCTAAAGCCAGCATAAAAAATTAATAAAAAAAATCAGAACAAAAATGAATGAAATAGGAAAAATTGTGGGAAGATGGCAGAGTAGGAAGTGCCAGGAATCAATTTCTGCAAGAAAACAACTATTAAACAGGTAGGAAGGGTAGGCCATGGTGGCTCAGCAGGCAGAGCTCTCATCTCCCATGCCAGAGACCCAGGTTCGATTCCTGGTAACTGTCCAAGCAAAAAAAAAAAAACCAAAGGGGGAAAAAAAAAAAACAGGTAGGAAATGTCTGACTCAACTAGTTCAAAACTACATAGCATCCAGGAAAGAGCAGGAGGCAGAGGCTGGTAAATTATGTTAAATACTAGCAAATTCCTCTCTCTGTGTGGTGATTACCAGTACCAGTCCCCACTCTTGCTGCTTTCAGCTGTGGGTCTTTTTCCCCTGGTATGGGTTACTGGTGTCAGAAGGGATATAAAAGCCACTTCCCCAACATCCTGCATGGAAACTAATGGATCACTGGTCATGGCTTATGACTAGCTAATTCAGAACATGGGGGTCCTGGCTCTGAGGGTGGCCATAGTTCCAACCCACCCTGAACAAAGGTTGCAGAAGAGAGTTGAAGACTATAGGCTTCCTCAGAGTTGAAGAAGCCAGTTTAAAGTTGCATTGACTGGATAAATCAAGAAAGTGAGTTTTGGGGAGCCGTGGGGGCAGCTCTGTTTACCTTTTTGACCCCTCCCTCTTCCCCTCTCCAGGACAGTTTGGAACCAGCCAACATTCTCTTTGTGGGTCTCTGGACATGTTCTGGCTGACAAAGACTGACTTAGGGAACACCTGTCTGGAGTGTCTGCCCCCATTCCCCTAAGCAAAACTGACTCTGTACAAAAGCAAATTTAGATGGTGAAGGTAGTGTAAGAAACACATGAGGTAGATGGCCTGGGCAAAGGCTTACCTATATTAAGTTGAGAAATGGAACATCCATGGAAGGGATAAGGGATCTGTCTCATGGGAAGTAGAGGGAGCATTCAGACTTCTGTTAACAGGGAACTCTTAAGACACCTAGCAAGCACAAACCAGGAAAAGACACAGGCCCAGAAAATATGGGGAGCCTTATGCTCAAAAAGTCTCTTGTCATAGCACTAGGTGGATACAAACTCAAGAAACAGACATCCAAGGGAGCAAATTTCAGCTTTAACATTTTAAAATATTAAAATGATAGTGTGCAACAAGAAATTACAAAACAAACAAAGAAACAAGATATGATGGCCCATCCAAAGGAAGAAGATCAACATTAAGAAAACATCAATGAAGAAGACCAGACTGTGGAAAAACTGAAAAAAGAATTTTAAAATATGGCCTTCAATATGCCCAAGGAGGTGAAGAAAAATACAGATAAAGTGCTGAAGGATATCAGGAAAACAATTCTTGAACAACATGAGAATATCAATAATGATAGAGAAAATTTTAAAAAGAACCAGAGAACTACTGATATTGAAGATAATAATAAATGAAATGGGAAAAGTCCCAGGAAGGTTTTAATAGCAGATTTGAGCAGGCAGAGGAAAGAATTAGTAAACTGAAAGGCAAGACAATGAAAATGATTTGGGTTGAGTGGCAGAAATCTAAAAAAAAAAAAAAAAAAAAAATTACTAATAGCAAAAGTAGACTAAGACCGCGGGCCACGGTGGCTCAGTGGAAGAGTCCTCACCTGCCATGCCGGAGACCCAGGTTTGATTCCCGGTGCCTGCCCATGTTAAAAAAAAAAAAAGTAGACTAAGAGATCTCTGGGACACTGCCAAGTATACTGATAGATTCATTATGAGAGACCCAGACAGAGAAGAAAGAGAGAAAGTTTCAGAAGGAATATTCAAAGACATAATGACAGAACAGAATGAAACTTGTAGAAGAAATAAATATGTCTATTCAAGAAGCCCAGAGAACTCTAAACAGGAAAAACTTAAAAAAAAAACATGATCATCACATATTGGTTAAAGTGTAGAATGTCGAGGACAAGGAGAAAGTTCTGAAAGCTGAAAAAGAAAAGCAATGAGTTATGAACTTGGTCCTAATTAGACTAAGGACCAAGTGCTCATCAGAAATCATGGAGGCAAGAAGTCAGTTAGTCGAAATTCTAATGGTGCCGAAAGAAACAACTGTCAACCAAACATGTTACATCAGGTGAGATTGGCTTTCACAATTGAGGGAAAGAATGTAACATCCCCACATAAACAATAGCTGAGGGAGTTCACCACTGCTAGATCTACCCTACAAGCACTCCTAAAGGAAGTTGCTCCGATTTTCAGAAAAGAGCCCTAGCCAGTGGATCAAAGTGGCATATAGAAATAAAGACATGTGATAAAGATAACCATCTGTGTGATAATAAATGCCAGTACTGTTTTATTGTTGGTTTTTATATATATATATATATCTCCAATTCTTACTTTCTACAATGCTAAAATGCAGAGTCATAAAAAGTAATGATAAATCTATGCTTTTGGACATACAGTGTATAAAAAGATAACTGGTAACAAGAAAAAGAAGGTGGGGAGAGATATAGGAACAGAGTATGTGCATACTATTGAAGATACATGGGTATAAAATCAAGTATATTGCTATGTATTTAGGATGTTAAACTGAATTCCATGCTAACCACAAGAAACTACATGAGAGGTATATACAGAAAGAAATGAGAAGGGACTTAATACTAAATAAATAAATAAGCAAATAAATAAATAAATAACAGACAACTGAAAGTTAAGGGACAATAAAGGTATGACTTATGAAGTCTAAGTAGCAAAATGTCAGAAGAAAGTCCTGAATTATCAGTAGTGAGTTATAGAATAAATGGATTAAGCTCTCCAGTCAGAAGTGAGAAATTGGCAAAATGGATAAAGTGTGGACCAATTATATGCTGTCTTCAAGAAACTCACTTTAAGTTCAAAGAAATAAGCAGGTTGAAAGTTAAAAGATGAAAAAATAAAAGTATGCCAAGCAAGTAGTAAGCAAAACAGTACTATGGTGGTTATACTCATATCAGATAAAACAGATTTTAAGACATAAATAGTTATGAGGAACAAAGATGGTCATTAGATACTGATAAAGAGGGCCATTCAATAGGAAGACCTAACAATTATAAATCTTTATGCACCTAGAAGCAGAGCACCAAAATATATGAAGCAAATACTGACAGATTTGAAGGGAGAAATCGACAGTTGTACATTAATAGTAGAAGAACTTAATACACCACTTTCAATAATAGATAGAGTATCTAGACATAAGATCAATAAGGAAATGCAAGACTTGAATGATGCTTTAAACCAACAAGACCTAATGGACATATATAGTACACATCGCCCAACATCACAAAATATACATTCTTCTAGAGTGCACAGGATAGACCATACATTAGATCACAAAACAAGTCTTCATAAATTCACAAAAACTGAATCCTACAATGTATCTTCTCTGATCACAGTGAGGAATGAAGCTAAAACTCTGTAACAGTGGGAGACAGGGAATATTCACAAACTGTGGAAACTAATCAACATATTCAACCATCAATGGGTTAAAGTGAAATTATAATCCAAATAAGGAAATATCTTGAACTGAATACAAATGAAAATATACAAAAACCTATGAGATGCAGCTAATGCAGTGTTGAGAGGGAATTTTATAGCTCTAAATCCTTACATTAATAAAGAAGAAAAATTTCAAATCAGAGAACTAACCTACAAAGTGGAAGAAATAGATAAAAAGAGAACACCCAAAACAATAGCACATAGAAGGAAAAAAAAATAAAACATGCAAGAGTGAGATAAATGAAGTAGAGAATAAAAAATGTGAGAGAAGCAACAAACACAAAATTTGGTTCTTTGAAATTATGAATTAAATTGACAAGCATTTAGCTAGACTGATGAAGCAAAAAAAAGAGAGAGAGGACGCAACTGACTAAAATTTGAAGTGAAAAGGCAGACATTACTACCAATCACACACCCCCCAAAAAAGAGCTGTAAGAGGATACTATGAAAAGCATATACACCAGCAAATTAGATAAATTAGACATAATGGACAAATTTCTAGAAATACAAAATCTGCCTACTCTGACTCAAGAAGAAGTAGAAGATCTCAACAAACCCATAACTAATAAAGGAATTGACTCACTAACAAAAAAAAAGTCCTCCCAAGAAAGAAAAGTCCAGGACCAGGTACCTGCACAGGGGATTTTTACCAAACATTCCAATAGAAGCAAACACCAGTCTTGTTCAAACTCTTTCAAAAATTGAAGAGAAGGGAATACTTCCTAATTCATTCTACAAGGCCCACATCACTTTCATACCAAATCCAGATAAAGATACCACAATAAAAGAAAATTACAGAACAATGATCTCTTATAAATATAAATGCAAAATATTAGCAAACCAAATCCAACAGCACATTAAAAGAATATTAAATAATGATCAAGTAAGATTTATCCCAGGTATGCAAGGGTGGTTCAACATAAGAAAAGCAATAAATATAATATGTCACATTAACAGAATGAAGGGGAAAAAATCATGATCATCTCAGTTAATTAATGGAGAAAATTTTTTGACAAAATCCAGCACACTTTCTTGATGAAAGCTCTTAGAATATTAGGAATAGAACGAAATTTCTTCAACGTGATAAAAGGCATACACAAACAACTCACAGCTAACACATTACTTAATGGTGATATAATGAAAGTGTTCTCTCTAAGATCAGGATAAAGGTAAGTATTCCCATTGTCACCACTGTTATTCAACATTGCACTAAAAGTTCCAGCCAGAGAAAAATTATTAAAAAGCACCCAAATTGACATAATACTACATTCATAAAATTCTGAAAAATCCCTAAAAACTCCAAGAACTAATTCACAAGTTCAGCAACATGATGAGGTACAAGAGCAATATTTCAAAATCAGTGGTGTTTCTGTACAATAGTAATGAATTATGTGAAGGAGAAACCAAGAAAAAATTCCACTTATTAACAGTAATTAAATGAATCAAATATCTAGGAATAAACATAATCAAGGATGTAAAGGACTTTTACACAGAAAACAACAAAAAAATGGAAGGGCATTTGATTTTCATGGATTGGAAGACTAAATATTGTTAGGAATTCCATTCTACCCAAAGTGGTTTCTAGATTCTACAGAATTCCACTCAAAATTCTGACAACCTTCTTTGCAGAAATGGAAAAGACCGTGATAAAATTTATATGAAAGTGTAAAGTGTTCTGGTTTAGTTTGCAATCTTCCACAATGCAATATATTGGAAATGGAATGGCTTTTATAAAGGGAATTTATTAAGTTGGAAATTTACAGTTGTAAGGCTGTGAAAATATCCAAACTAAAACATCCAGGAAAATATACCTTGACTCAAGAAGGCTGATGACATTTCGGGTTTCTCTCTCAGGTGGAAATGCACATGGCAATGTCTGTTAGCTTTCTTTTCAGGATTCTTTAATGACTTCCCCGGGTGTATTTTCTTTATGCATCTCCAGAGGTCTCTGGCTTGTGAGCTCTGTTGGTCCTGTTGGCAATGAGCTTTTTCCAAAGTGGTTCCCTCATAAAGGGCTCCAGTAAGCAACCCCACTTTGAATGGGGGGAGACACAACTCCATGGAAAATATCTAATCAGAAGTTTCCACTCACAATTGAATGGGTCACATTTCCTTGGAAAGAATAAAAAAGACCCCACCCAGCAACACTGAATGAGGATTAAAGGACTTGGCTTTTCTCAGGTACACAACATTTTAAAACTGGCACAGGCTCCTAATACCCAAAATCTTCCTGAAAAGGAATGGAGTTGGAAGACTCACATTTCTCTAATTTAGAACTTATTACCAAAAAAAAAAAAAAAAAAAAAAAAATTGGGCGGCTGCTGTGGCTCAGCAGGCAGAGCTCCGACCTGCCGTGCTGGGGGTCTGGAGTTCAATCCCTGGTGCCTCCTGCCCATATGCAAATTAAAAATAATAATAATAATAATAATAAAGCTATATAGCAGGTAAAATTTAACAAAGAAACTGATTTAATCTGTACCTTCAAATAAAGGTACTGCTAAAAAAAAAATAAAAATTACAAAGCCACAGCAATAGAAACACTATAAAATTGCAGAAGGAGAGACCATGGAATTGGATTGAAAACTGAAATCAATCCATACTTTCATGACCAACTGATTTTCTTTTAACTATTTTATTGTATAATATAGCATTTATACAAAGCAAAGAAAAAAGCAGTAGTTTTTAAGACTCTCTTCAACAAGTGGTTACAGGACAGATTGCCAAGTTTGTTATGGGCTACCATATGATCCTCTCAGATTATTCCTTCTAGCTGCTCCAGAATATAAGAGGATAGAAAGCTTAAATATTTTTTATCATCACAACTGACTTTTTTCCTTCTTTTTTATGAAAAATAACATATATACAAAAAAGCAATAAATTTCAAAGCACAGCACTACAATTAACATATTTCAGAGTTTGACATGTGTTACAATTTCTCAATTTTAGGGTTTTAATTCTAACTGCTCTAAGATACTGGAGACTAAAAGAGGTATCAATATAATGATTCAGAATTCATATCCACTTGTTAAGTCCTATCTTCATTGTATAATTCCACCATCACCTTTGTTCTTTCCATCCCTCTCTGTAGGGGTGTTTGAGCTATGGCCATTCTAACTTTTTCATATTGGAAGGGTCTATCACTAATATGAGATAAGGAGACGGAACTATCTGATGTTCTGGAGAAGCTGGGCCCTCTAAGTTTCAGGAGTTTATCTGGACCAGGGACCCACCTGGAGGTTGTAGGCTTCTGAAAAGTACCTATAGTGCATAGAACCCTCGTGGAATCTTATATATTGCCCTAGGTGTTCTTTAGGATTGGCTGGAATGGTCCCGGTTGGGTGTTGACAGGTTATGATAGGTAGCAATGTCTAACTGAAGCTTGCATAAGAGCAGCCTCCAGAGTAGCCTCTCGACTCTAATTGAACTCTCTCTGCCATTGATATTTTAGTAGTTACACTTCTTATCCCTCTTTTGGTCAGGATGAAATTGTTGATCCCATTGTTCCAGGGCTGGATTCATCCCCTGGAATGTCATCAGGGAGACTTCCATCACTGTGTGTCATGTCCCATGTAGGGGGGATGGCAATAATATCATTTGCAGAATTGGGCTTAGCGAGTGTGAGCACACATCTGAGCAACAAAAGCAGTCCTCCAGAAATAACTCTTAGGCATGCCTATAGGTAGTCTAAGCTTCTCTGCTACCTACATCAGCTTTGCAAGAGTAAGCCTCAACATCAAGGGCATGGCTTATTGATTTGTGTGTCCCTAAAGTTTGACACAGTATCAGGGAATTCCCTGATGGTAAGGTTTAATAGTTCCACATATTTTTTCCCATCCCTCAAGAGACTTTGCCAATACTTTTTGATTATCCACTTAATATATTCTAGGATGTATCCAGGCATTATAAAAATCTATACAGGATTAAAGGACCTCTGTCTTACTCTGGGCTCCCTGTGTGTCAATTGTTAAAATGAGCTATACAGATAGGTTGAGTTAGATGATATGCTACAGAAAATTTCAGTTCCAGACCAAATAAACCTTTCTTCATTTTGTCTCAAAGAGTGTGTGTGGTTCTAAAATATGGACACTGTCTTCCTTACCCACGTGTTCTGAATTACTTTAGTCCCAAACTTATCAGCTTCATTCTTATCTCTAAATATCAGGATATATATATATATGTATGTATAAAACAGCCTCTCAAAGTCCAGAAATAATAATCACCACTCTGGACTTAACTTAATGTGTCTGCTCTAAAAACTGAGAATCTATGTCCCTGCTTTCTTTTTTTTTTTTTTTTTAACATAGGCAGGCACCTGGAATCGAACCTGGGTCCTCAGGCATGGCCGGCAAGCATTCTTACCTGCTGAGCCACTGTGGCCCACCCTGTCCCTGTTTTCTTATAAGCATTTTCTAAACATGATCACACCATTATTGTTCTTTCATTTCTCATTTATTTTGCCTCACCAACTGTCCCAAATGCTCATTCACATAGTTGCATGCCTCACAACTTTGTTCCTTTTTGTATCAGCACTGCCTCTGTTCGTAAGTATACACCATCGTTTGCCAATCTACTTCTCAATCAGTGCGTACTTCAGCCACCTGCATTCATTGGGCGTCATGTATAGTGTCCAAACACCACAGTCCTCAACATTTAAAACTTTAGATAATTTCATTGTTCCCAAGAGAAAGAAAACCAGTAAACATACCCTCGCCAAATCAGAAATCTAAACCTCCTCTTAACGCTTGACCCTCCCCCCATTTTTTACTTCCACTGTTGCTGTGGTAGGGGTGATGTTTTCCTTTTGAACATCGCCCATAGCATGCAATAGTAGTTGTCCCCCTATATCCTGGACTTAAACACTCTTTGTACATGAATCATATCTTTGAAATAATTCTTGCATAAACTAATTCATTCTTCTAGTGTAAATTAGTGGGAGACATAGGTCTATACACCCCCTTTCCATCTTGTTCATCCTCAATATGGTAATATTACTTATAGACCCACTAGAGAAATGTTCACGTCTATCTATTCCCTTACATTGGAGTTCAGCCTCAGTAGGTAATGGTTCACCCATCTCTAGCTTCTACATATCTGTATTCTGTATTATAAGCCTCTGGTTATACCTTTATGCTGGTCATAAAAGTTGAATCATACAGTATCTATCTTTTTGTTTCTGGATTATTTCACTCAACGTTATGTCCTCAAGGCTCATCCATCTTGTCATGTGCTTCAGGACATCATTACATTTTACAGCTGCATAATATTCCATCGCATGTATATAGCACCTTTTGTTAATCCACTTATCTGTTGCTGAGCATTTGGTTTGTTTCCATCTTTTGATGATTGTGAATAATGCTGCTATGAATATCAGTGCTCAAATGTCTGTTTGTGTCATTGCTTTTAGCTCTTCTGAGTATATACCAAGTAGTGCTATTGCTGGGTCATAGGGCAACTCGATATTTAGCTTCCTATGGAACCACCAAACAGTCTTCCATAGTGGCTGCACCACTATACATTCACACCAGCAGTGCATAAGTGCCCCAGTTTCACCACATATTTTCCAACATTTATAATTTCCTGTTTGTTAATAGAAGCCATTCTTGTAGGTGTGAGGTGGTATCTCATTGTAGTCTTAATCTGCATTTCCCTTACAGCCAATGAAAATGAGCATTTCTTCATGTGCTTTTGAGCCATCTGTATTTGCTCTTCAGAAAAATGGCTATTCATGTCTTTAGCCCATTTTATAATTGGGTTGTTTGTTTTTTCGTTGTTGAGTTGTATGATTTCTTTGTATATGCAAGAAATCAAACCTTTGTCTGATATGTGATTTCCAAATATTTTCTCCCATTTAGTTGGCTGCCTCTTCATCATTTTGACAATCTCTTTTGAGGTGCAGAAGTATTTGATTTTGAGGAGTTCCCATTATCTATTTTTTCTCGCTGTTGTTGCTTGTGCTTTGGGTGTAAAGTTTAGGAAGCTACCTCCTATTGCTAGGTCTTTGAGATGTTTCCCTACATTTTCTTCTAGAAGCTTTATGTTGATAGTTCTTATATTTAGGTGTTTGACCCACTATAAGTTATTCTTTGTGTAGGGTGTAAGATAGGGGTCCTTTTTCATTCTTTTGGCTATTGATAAGTTCTTCTGAATCTAATTTTTGAAAATACTATTTTATCCCAGTTCAGAGGATTTGGGGGCCTTTTCAAAAATCAGTTGACCATAGATTTGGTGGTCTATTTCTTCACTCTCAATTCAATTCCATTGCTCAATGCTTTTGTCTTTGTGCCAGTACCACGCTGTTTTGACCACTGTGGCTTTACAATGGGTTTTAAACTCAGGGAGTGTTAACCCTCCCACTTTGTTCTTCATTTTTAGGATGCTTTGAGCTATTCAGTGTGTCTTTCCCTTCCAGATGAATTTGATAATTAGCTTTTCCAAGTCTTCAAAGTAGGCTGTTGGAATGCTGATTGGTACTGTATTGAATCTGTAGATCAATATGGGGAGAATTGACATCTTAAAATAGCCTTCCTATCCATGAGCAGGGAATGTCTTTCCACCTATTTAGCTCTACTTTGATTTCTTTTAGCAGTGCTATGTAGTTTTCTGTGTACAAGTTCTTTTCCATCCCATGCTAGGTTCATTCCTAAGCACTTGATTCTTTTAGTTGCTACTTTGAATCAAATGTTTACCTTAATTGACTCCTCAGCTAGGACATTGCTTGTGTATAGAAATGTTACTGAAATTTGCATATTAATTTTATATCCAGTGACACTGCTGAATTTATTAGCTCAAGTAACTTTGATGTAGTTTTCTCAGGATCTTCCAAGTATATTATCATATTACTTGCAAGTAATGAGAGTTTTATTTCTTCCTTTCCAGTTTGGATGCCTTTTATTTCTTTGTCCTGCCTAACTGCTCTAGCTAGAAATTCTAGCACAATGTTGAATAATAGTGGTGACAGAGGGCATCCTTGTCTCATTCCTGACTTTAGGGAGAAAGCTTTCCATCTCTCTCCATTGAGTATGATGCTGGCTATCAGGTTTTTATGCATTCCCTTTATTAAATTGAAGTAGCTACCTTGGGTTCTACTCATTTGGAATGTTTTTATCAGAAAAGGATGTTGAATTTTGTCAAATGCTTTTTCAGCATCAATCGAGATGATCATGTGATTTTTCCCTTTCAATTTGTCAATGTGCTGTATTACATTAATTGATTTTTTTGCTTTGAAGAATCCTTGCATTCTTCATATAAACCCCACTTGGTCATGGTGTATAATTCTTTTAATGTGCTGTTGAATTCATTTTGCTAATGTTTTGTTGAAAATTTTTACATCTATGTTCATTTGGGAGATTGGCCTATAGTTTTCCTTTCTTATAGCATCTTTACCTGGTTTTGATATTAAAATGATATTAGCTTCATAAAATGAATAAGCTAGAGTTTTCCTTTTTTCCTCATTTTTTTCAGAAATGTTTGAGCAGGATTAGTGCTAGTTTCTTTCGCAATGTTTGATAAAATTCTCCCTTTGAAGCTGTCTGGCCCTGGGCTTTACTTTGCAGGAAGACTTTTGATGACTGATTGAATGTCTGGCTTGATATTAGTTTGTTGAGATCTTCTGTTTCTTCCTGAGTCAGTGTAGCTTGTTTGTGTGTTTCCAGGAATTTGTCCATTTCATCTAAGTTGTCCAGTTTCTTGGCACATAGTTGTTCATAGTATCCTCTTATCATTTCTTTTATTTCTTCATGGTCTGTGGTTGTACATCCCTTCTCATTTCTGATTTTGTTTATGTGCATCCTCTGTCTTTTTTTTCTTCATCAGTCTTGCTAGTGGTCCATCAATTTTACTGATTTTCTCAAAGAACCAACTTTTGGTTTATTGATTCTTTCTGTTGTTTTTTTTGTTCTCCATTCATTTATCTGTGCTTTAATCTTTGTCATTTCTCTTTTTCTATTTGCTTTTGGGTTAGTTTACTGTTCTTCCTCAAGTTCCCCCAGGTGTGCTATTAAGTCCTCAATTTTTACTCTTTCCTGTTTTTTAATATAGGCATTTAGGACAATAAATTTCCCTCTCAGCACAGCCTTTGCTGCCTCCCATAAATTCTGAGAAGTTGTTTTCTCATTTTCATTCATTTCCAGATAGCTACTGATTTCTCTAGCAATTTCTTCTTTGACCCATTTGTTGTTTAGGAGTGTGTTATTTAATCTCCATATATTTGTGAATGTTCTTACTTTGATAGTTATTAAGATCCAGCTTCATCCCATTATAATCAAAGAAACTGCTTTGAATAATTTCAATGTATTTAAATTTCTAAAGACCTGTTGTGTGCCTCAGCATATAATCTATCCTGGAGAATATTCCCAGAGCATAGAGAAGAATATATATCCTTGTGTTTTCAGGTGTATTGACCTATATATGTTAGTTAGGTCTAATTCATTTATCAAGTTATTTAACTTTTCTTTTCTTTGTTCTATCCTTGGTCTATCTATAAAAGAGAGTTGTGTATTGAAGTGTCCTACTATTATTGTTGAAACATCTATTGCTCCCTTCAGTTTTGCCAATGTCTGTCCCATGTACTTTGGAGCCCCTTGATTGGGAGCATAAACATTTATGATTGTTACATCTTCTTGGTTAATTCACCCTTTAATTAATATATAGTGTCCTTCTTTGTCTCTTACAATGTGTTTACATTTAAAGTCTATTTTGTCTAATATTAGTATAGTACAACTTACATGGAAAATCTTTTCCTATCTTTTCACTTTCAATCTATTTGTATCTTTGTGTCTAAAATGAGTCTCTTGTAGGCAGCATATAGCTGGATTATGTTTCTTAATCCATTCTGCCAATCTGTATCTTTGATTGGTAAGTTTAGTTTATTAACATTCAAAGTTACTATTGAAAATGCATTTCTTGAATCCACCATCTTATTTTTATTTTATTTTATTTTTCAGGTCTATGTATTCTTTTCCCTCTTTCTCATTTTAGCCTTTAAATTACCCTTAATGGTACTCTTCTAGTCTGTGCTCTCCTCCAGACCTCCTTCTCCTGTCTTTGTTTTTCTTTTTTTCTTTCAGCTGGCAGAACTCATTTTATATTTCTTGTAGGGTCAAACTCTTTTAACAAATTCTTTCAGGACTTGTTTGTCTGTGAAAATTTTAATCTCTCCCTCAGGTTTGAAGGGCAATTTGGCTGAGTACAGAATTCTTGGCTGGAAGTCTTTCTCCTTCAGGTTCTTAAATATGTCACACTATGGCCTTCTTGCCTCCATTGTACTAGTTGAAAAGTCTGAGCTCACTCTTATGTGGTTTCCTCTGTATGCAGTAGACTGGTTTTCTCTTGGTGCCTCTAGTATGGTTTTTATTTGGTCAACAGAGTTTTTAATCCCTGTGATATCTGCCATTTTTCTATTTATTCTTTCAAATCCCTCTTTATGCTCTTTTACTCCTTGATCTTCTTTATGTCATTTGCCATCACACTTATTTTGTTAAGTAGAGTTGTATCTTTGATTAGTTGTTCCAACATCTGTGTCTCCTCTGGAGTTTTAATTTGATCATTAGACAGGGTTATATCTGTCGGCATTATGAAATGCTTAGTGACCTTCTGCTGCCTTCATTGCACGTAAGTATTTTGGTTGATTTATTTGGAGTTGATTTCTTTCAGTAGTCTAAGGCCTTGTGTTTGCAGGATGGATGTGCAGTAGGGAGCAGGGTATGGGGACAAGATTGTGCTGATTCTTTGCAGGACAAGTATAGGTGTAGGTTGGGGGTGTTATGCTGATGCTTGTGAATGTGGGCGCCCAGCAGCCAGGGAGGATGCAGCTGTGTGGGTGCACCGGTCTGGTGGTGCATAACTCTGGTGTGTGCTGATCTAGGGTGCAGGGCCCTTTGTGCACATGCATAGAGCGGTGGCAGCAGGTCAGTTTTATGCTTTCATGGGTTCAGGGTAGATGTGATCTGGTAGCACAGGGCAGCACTTTCAGAGAGCTGGGAAAGTGTGACTGAGAGCTGTTGTGCATGCGCAGTTCCAGGACTGCAACAAACTGAAGTTCCCAGAGATGAGGAGCATGATTGGGGGGTCTATGCTAATGTGAGGCTCTACAAGTGCCGTAAACTGATGCACAGAGCTTGGAGAAGGGTTGGGGGTGAGGCTGTACAACACTACGATGAGGAGTGCGGGTAGCCTGGGTATGGAGGCTAGCACCCGTAGTTTTTTGGGGCTGGCAACAGGGAAGAGAAGGTAGTGCTCAGGAAGGCTGCCAGAGAGGTGGATTGGGCTGCATGTGGGGTGTGGGTGTGGGGCAGGTACACGCACTGGGGGTGGGGTGGGGCTGAGTGGGGTTTGGGAGCATAGGGTGTGGGGTGAGTCACAGGTCAGGGGGCTGCATTGGTGAGGGTAGCATTCAAAGTACACAGCCTGGCTTAATTCCTAGTCCCTGGCTCCCATCCACACACTCCTGTGGGCTCAGTACCTCCATGCCAGTCTCTAGCTTTCTGCTCCTCAGTTCCTCAGCCTCTGCAACCAGGGCAACCCTATGTGGTGCAGAAGGCTGCCCCAAGTCAGTTGCACTCTTGAATTGCCATCTCAGTAGCCCTCCTGTCCCTTCTCTAATTTTTCTGAGGAGCAGGGCTGATCTCGAGCTACTCTATTGGGCCATCTTCCTGGAAGTCTCCCAACTGATTTTTTTGACAAGGGGAAAAACACCACTCAGTTGAAAATTAATTGTCTCTCCAACGAAGGGTGGGAAAATTGGATGACCTTTTGCAATAAATAAATAAATAAGAAAGATGGTAGATCCTTACCTCACACCATATATTAAAGTTAACTTAGCATGGATCAAATATCTAAATATGCAAGCCAGTACTACAAAACTCTTCAAAAAAAAAAAAAGCATAGGAAATATCTTCAAGTCTTCATGTTAGGCAATGGTTTCTTAGAGTTAACACCCAGAAAGCAAAAGTGATAAAATAATAAAATAGATAAGTGGGACCTTAACATAATTTAAAAACTTTATCTCTCAAAAGACTAACCTAATCATGAATATTAAATGACAACCTACACAATAGTTGAAAATACTTGAAAGGCACATATCTTTTAAGGGTATGACAGCCAGAATGTAAATCAAACCTTCAACTCAACAATTAAAAGATGCACAGTGCAATTTAAAAATTGGCAAGACTTGAATGGACATTTCTTGACAGAAGATGTACAAATGGACAAAAAGCATGTGAAAATATATTCAACATCATTAGGGATTAAGGAAATGCCAATCAGAATCACAATGAGATACTATTTAACTCTCACCAGAACAGCTAGTACCATGAGATGGAAAACTATAAGTGTTGGAGAAGATGTGGAGGTGTAGGAACATTCACTCACTGTTGGTGAATAGAATTTGACTCAAGAAAAAGCAGAACTTCTGAGTAGACAATAACCTGCAAGTAGATTCGATTATTAATTTAACCATTTCTGCAAGTCCATGCATACATGGCTTCAAAGATGAATCTAACAAAAACATAAATAAAAAATTACTACAATTTATTTCATAAATTCTCCTAAAATACATAAATAAAAGGGCTGCATACCATCTCATAAACAAGGCTATAACAAAAAGAGAAAACTGCAAAACCATACTTATTATGAATATGGCTGTGAAAATCCTCAACATTTAAAATTTATAACAAATTTAATCCAGGAATATATAAAATGGGTTATATACTAGAATTAATGTCTACAACTACATAATCATCTCAACGTACACAGAAAAATTACATAACAATATTCTTTCATGATCAAAAACATTTAACAAACTAGGCATATAAAGGATGACCCATCTTGATAAAGGAAATTTATGAAACACATGTAGATAGCACCACAATTATGAAATATTTCTTTCTCACTAAGATCATCAATGAAACATGGATGTTCTGTCTTGTCACTTATATTTGTCATTGTTCTATAGGTTCTAGCTAAGGTAATTAGTCAAGAAAAATGGAAACAAGTCATCAGATTGGAAAGGAGTGAACGAAACTGATATTATAGTTATATAGAAAACCAATTAAGTCACTAAAAAATAATACAAATAATAAACTAGTTCAGCAAAGTTTTAAGATAGCAGATAAATTTGAATAGATGCATTGCATTTCCACATATTATGATGAATAATCCAAAAATAAAATTAAGACAGCAATTCAATTTACAACATCAATGAAAACAATAAAATACTTAGGGATACATCTAGCAAATAAGTGCAAGACATTTACTCTGAAAAGTGCAAAATGGTTAAATATAATTAAGGAAGATTTAAATAAATGGAAACGCATCCCATGTTCTTGGATTTTAAGATTTGATGTCAAGATACCAGGCCTCCCCAAATTGATCCAAGTGCTTGGTGCAATAACTTTCAAAATCGAGTGGGGATTTTTTGCAGAAATTGATAAGATGATTCAAACATTCATTTAGAATGCAATGGCCCAGAATGCCAAAACAAGCTTTAAAAAAGGAGAACTTAAATTGGGGATTCACATTTCTGATTTTTTCACTTACTAACAGAGCTAAAATAATCAAGAGAGTAAGGTATTGGCATAAAGATAGAGAATCGATATTCCAGAAATAGAATCCTATATTTATGTCCAAATGATTTTCTACAATGGTGCCAAGGCATTAGTCTTTTTGTATGCTATATGACAGGATCATATTTCCTTATTTTTCCATGTGAGTATCCTGTTACTGCAGCAGCATTTTGTTGAAATTTGTTTGCTTTGCTTGTCTGCTTTTTTGTGGGGGGAAGTGCATGGACCAGGAATCAAATCCAGGTATCCCTCATGGCAGGTGAGATTTCTACCATTGAACTACCTTTGAACTCCCGGTGCCAAGGAATTCTTATGGGAAATTCTAGCCTTATCAATGAATGGTCCTGGAACATCTTGATACCCATATACAAAAGAATGACATTTACTCCTTTCTCACACAGTACATTAAAAAATTAACCAAAATAGATCATAGAACTAAATGCAAGAACACAAACTATAAAACTCTTAGGAGAAATTATGGGAGAAAACCTTTATGAACTTGTGTTATGTAAAGTTTCCTTAGCTTTGGCATGAAAGCTCAAGAAACAAAAGAAAAAAAAAATAGATAAATTGGATTTCACCTAGATGTAAATCTTGTGTGCATGAAAAGACATTATTAAGAAAAGATAACTCAGATAATTGAAGAAAGCATTGGCAAATTATGTATCTGAAAAGAAATTTATATCTAGAATATATAAAGGATTCTTGCAACTCAGCAATGCAAAGGTAATAACCTAATTAACAATGAGCATAGGTTTTGAACAGACTATTCTCCAAAGAAGATATACAAATGGACAATAAATACATGGAAAGATGCCCACCATTATTTTCCATTTGGGAATAGAAATTCAAAACCACAATACGACATCACTTCACACACTAGGATAACGCACAATAAGGAAGATAATAACAATTATTGATGACGATGTGGAAAAATTGGAAAACTCATACATTGTCAGAATTTAAAATATCATAGCTACTTTGGAAAACAGTTTGGCAGTCCCTCAAAATATTAAATATAGAGTTACAATATATTATCCATCCATTCGACTCCTAGGTACACATCCATGAGGAAAAAAAAAACATATGCCATAAAAACTTGTATACAAATGTTAAAGCAATAAAAGTTATAATAGCCTCAAATTGGAAACAGCTCCCAATGCCATCAACTTATGAATGGATTAAAAATTGGCTCTATTCATAGTATGGACTTTTTTCCACCATCAAAATGAATGAGGTTTTCATACATGCTACAGCATGGATGGTCCTCGACAATGTCATGATCAGTGAAAGAAGCTAATTGCAAAAGACAACTTATTACATTATTCAATTTATTAAAAATGTTCAGAATAGTTGATCTATAGAGACAGAAAGTTGGTTAATTGTTGCCAGGGGAAAGGACAGGGGACAAAAGATATAACTTCTAATGGGTACTGTGTTTCTTTTAGGGATGATAAAAACATACTAAAATTGGATAGTGGAAATAGTTGCCCAAATATAAATTTTTTTGGTATTTAATTGAGTGAATATTATGATATACAGATTATATCTCATTAAAGCTGCTAGAAAAGAAAGAATTTGACAAAGGAGAATTCTTCTATTGCTTTCTTCCCCATGTGTTCTGCAATACTGTAGTTTCTATGCCTCCATTAGAGCATACATTCCTATGTAGGAGTAGAATTTCAAGACCTATGTAGCTTACCATACATGATGCAGCTAGCATTCTTGGAATTGCAAAAGTAGCATTCCATACATCAAGGTGTAGGTGAACTTTTCCAATTACATTATTATAGTGGTTTTCAAACTAGGCATGTAAGAAATGAAGGAATTTTCCAATAAGAGATCGTGTGTGTGTGTATGTACATATGTACATATACATATATATGCATACATACATATCTGACAATATTACACTGTCTCAGTTAACCTACCTCTACTGTAAGTCTTAATGCCGGGTAGAGTCCAATACTAGTGTTCAGTAAGAGGGTGGGGAAAGGGGTATGGGATGATGAGATGTTTGGGGTTTTCTTTTTTTACTTCTTTCTTTTTCTGGAGTAATTCAAATGCTAAAAAAATGATCACGATGAAGAATGCACAACTATTTGATGACACTGTGAGCCACTGATTTTATGCATTGGATGTACTGTGTGGTATGGGAATAAATCTCAATAAAATTACATTAAAAATGGTATCATTGTGGTGAACATTAGTATGTGTAGATTGAAAAGGTAAGAGGGTTGCAAAATGGAAGGACTACCTACGTTCCTGCACTGCACTTCAGCACATCACAGAGGACACCAACTCTGACTATAATTTTATATAATAGGATCCTATGTGTTTCATTCTAATTTGTGAAAACCTATTTCAAAATTCATTTGAAAATAAGCATTTTATTACATGCCTTCTCCTGCATAGCTAGATATACATGAGAGATTTGGTTTTACTTGATTTGAGGAATATCGAAGGTTGCATTACATTATATATAGTTAATTCTTGGAGGGTAAAAGTCCTAAGTACAAACAGAGAGTCTCCAAAAACTTGTTACCTAGAAGTGAACTCCCACAGGTCTCCAATGACAAATGGATAATGCAGGAAGAAACTTTAATTGGCTTTTGTGATACCTCCTGACATCAGCATAAAGGTGGGATTCTAAGTAGTTCTTTTCTCCTGATTAAAACACTTTACCATTCCCTGTAGGAATGAAAGTGGGTCTCATTTAGTAATGGACCTCCTGAGAGGAATTAGGTTTTATGCAGTACACTAATTTCCAGACATATTTCAAGATGCAATGCTAAAATTTTTTTCTTAGTAAATAAAATGTCTGTAGAAATACTAAAAACAGTTTTCTGTGAATGCACCCAATACCATGTATACTATGTTTTTGAATTCACTCACCTTTGTGGCTTCAGCTTAAACACATGTAGATAATATAAATATTGAGAAGTTTGCAGTTCGCAGACCTGAAATATCCAGTTCAAATTTTACTTGTTCTAAATCTCTTCTTTTGTGAAGGAAACTCTACGTATTGTATGTATGTGTGTGTGTAGATAGATAGATAGATAGATAGATAGATAGATAGATAGATAGATAGATAGATATGAATTTATAACTAGTATAGTTTTAAGATCAAGAAGAATGATACTTGAGGGAGAGTCAGCTTTTTCTCTGCATTCTTTTTTGAAGAGAGGATGGTGTTGACTATTGAATAAGTGGAATATCAAATGAACTATTATATTTCTATTGAAAACCCCTTTGATCTTGTAAATTTGTAAAAAAGTTTTCTTCTTTCTACTGTCTGTCTGCTTGCCCATAGGATTCTAGGTCCCAAGGATATTTTTTCTTCCTTCTGTAGTATATTGAATTTTATTACATGTCTAGTTCCATGTTTGCAAATTGTTATGAATTTATGAGTATCTGTAAGCATATGTATTAAATATTTACATTGCATTTTATCATGGTGTCAGTATGCTTTGTCTTAGATGATATGATTGGAGTTTTTGACAAAATAAATACCTTCTTAAGACCACACTTGCTATTTAGGCAATAATTCTTAAGATCACTATTCTTATTAAAGAAATTATAAAAAACTGTTCATTGAATTAAGATAACATAATACAATAAGATCCTATCACAGCTCATGAAAAGGCTTAAAGTTTATCTACTTTAATCCCCCCATTTCTGAAAAATGTTACCCAACATTCTGCTATAATGAGATGGCACATGGCAATATTTTATGTGGAAAAGTTGGGAACATAAGTCACTGAATGGATCAGAGGGGTGATTGAAGGCAGGGTATTAAAAATATTGATGACTACTTCTGGATTTCATTTTAAAAGCATCCCAGGCCTGAAGATGCATATTTCAAAGGAGAATTTTGAGGTCTAATGTTAAAAGTTGTCAACGACTGCACATCAAGTTTGTGACTGATCTAGAACCGAAGCATGGCATTTTGTTTAAGGATGGGAAAGTTCTGAGAATGAGACATGCAATTGAAAGAGAATATGATATTATATTAAGAAAATAGGAGCAAGGTCATTTTGGGGGGGGATAAATAGGGTGACCACAGGGTTATGAGAAGAATGGAGAATTTAGAAAATAGTGTGCAAGGAGATCTGGACAGGAATTCTGGGTTTACGAGGAGCTGGAATAGTCAGATTTATTCACACTAGGTCCCTTGTTCTAGATACACACACCAGCAGGTCAGGGGAAAAGAATACTACAGCAAGCCTGCTCAGGATATTGGCAGGACACATATTGGAACTTATGCTCAAAACTGAAGGAATGAAAGCAGGACTCGAGATGAAACTTCCCCCAGAGTCTTCTCAGCCAGCCAGCCAGTGGTGTATTCACACATTACCCACTGCTTTTACAACAGCTCTCCCTTTTCTAACAGTCACTTGAATCCCATTTTATTTAGTTCGGTATTGGCTGGTACTCAAGATACTCCATACACTAAAGTTTCAATGTTCCATTTAGGTCTGCATGTCTATTTCTTAAATCATACATATTTTCTGAATCTACAAATTTTCACCCATAGCCAGGGAGAACAACCTTAGGGAAAATGTGAGAAAATAATGAAAATTGTGAGAAAAGAAAGTCCTAGTAATTAAAAATATATATACTATTTATCACTGGAAATATACATTCTATCATTTAAATATTTAAACTAGTATTCTTCAGTTTGTCATATTTTTTATCATGTTAGAAAACAAGCCCTTAACTCTTTCATTTCCTTCATTCTTTTATTTTCCCAAATGTATCCATAAAATGAATAAAATTAATGGATTTAGTTCATGTTTTTATGACAACATTTTTTTAGGATGGTATGATTTTTCTAAGGGACTAGGCACATGTAAATTTACATGCAATATTTAAATTCCTGGAAATAATTATTGCACTGTTCGTTATTCATGGATTAAATGTGTATAGGTGGAAAATTAAAGCAGAAGCAATGTCTTAATTTTCTCCACAATGTTTGGTGAAACATCCTTAAAGAAAGAGAATGTTAGTCTTCATGTCCTTGTACTTCTCCTTTTTCATCAAATCTAATTGCATTTTAGAGCCAATTTTCTGTCACTAAAAAGATTGCAAATGAGGACAATACTAAAATATACTTTGCAATGAAAAAACTTCTAAAAAACTGCTAGTACTTCTTTAAAATACTATAAACAACTAGAATTTCATTTGGATAAATAATGAAAGGTTAATCGAGAGATTTAGTAAAATTTTCTCCCAGAAAATTATCTACATCTACTACTAATCATTTTTCCTACTTCAAACGACCCAAAGGACTGTGGTTCTAATAACCAGCATTTTTCATCCACCTTTAATTTCTAATACCTGGGACATTGACATTAGTAGACTTTCCAGTAAGCAGCTTTCCTATATAAATTTGAAGGTGAAAGACAATACTTTATATTTTTATATTGTGACAATAACAGAATGATTTTATTTAATAGACTTTATTTTATCCGATGTGTATGTAATGAATGAAACACCTAGAAAATGATTAGCCTTGTTGACAGTAGCCTGCTATGGGCTACCTACTTATTTTGTCCATTTTAAGTTGGATCTACCATAACTAGACAATTTTGCAGGTCCATGAAACTCTTCCCTGTATAAACCATCACTGTGCAATGAAAACTCTATATGTTCTATTTAATTTAAATATATACACATATGTATGCGTGTATGCATTTAATTTATGGCTGTTTAATTTGATCAATTTTATAAAATTGTGGTCTGTGACCCCATCTTTCTTCCCTTAATGATTCATCTCTTTGTTGTAGTGTCTACGGATTGTAGATTGCTTATATACCTTAATTTCTATGTTCATTCATTTTAATTGCTATCATCCTGCATCCCTTGACATCTGATACATTGTCTTTTGAGAACTGGAAAACTCCATTCTATGTCAATCCCACTCTATATTCTTGCTTTTTCTCACACAGTTGCACATGGTTGAAGAAAACATTATTATCATTCAGAGTTCTCTCACTTCTAATACATGAAAACGAGTCTCAAGCTAGGACTTAATTAATTCTCTTAATCACACAGTCTCCCACTGTTTTCTGTCTCCAAACCTTCAACACTTACTCCCCCTTCCTCTCTCTTTGGTGATAATCTTACTAAATATTTCATTGAGAAAATATAATTTATGTACAATTAGATTTCAGAGGCTTCTAATGCATTTATCTCCTTCTCTTCACTAATGTCCTTAAATTGTACTTTTCATCCCTAGATCTATGGATCTATCTAAAGCTAAACTATCTTCTTTTGTATTATACCCCATTCCTTCTGCCAATTCAAGGATATCCCTCCACAAATTCTTCCTTCTCTTTACTGAATCCTCAAAGCCCACCCCTTAATGGATTATTTCTACTAGCATATAAACATATTGTTAATTTTCCCATCAAAAAGTTAGCAATAACTTTCTTGACCTCTCTTCTCCCTCTAAATATCACTTTATTTCTCTGTTCCCCTTTATAGTAAAACTCCTTGATAGGGATTTGTGCATTCTTTCTTCAGCTTCTTCTCACTCACATTTTTATTAGAATCCATCAACTCATGTCCTCCCTCACTCTACCACTGAACTATTTCAAGATCACCAATGATTTTTTTTCATTGGTTATGTTGCCAAAACAATAACCAATTTTCCGTACTTGTCTTAGTTTATCACCATATTTGGCATAATTGATCATTCCCTCAAACTGGAAATATTTTCTTCACTTGACTTCTGGGAAAAAAACAGTGTCCTGGTTTCCCTCCAAATTCACTGAGTACTCTTTCTTAGAATATCGTGGTTCCTTCTTAACAACTTGATCCTGTAGTCTTAGAGTTCCTGGGCTTAATCCTTTTGACATTTTTATCCTATCAGTACTATGCCTTTAAATACTATCTATGGTGATTCTGAAACTTGTATCTCCAAATCAGACATCCTGCCTGAGCCCCCAACTCTTCTCTGCAGTTGCCTTCTGAACAAGGCTCCATGGATGTCCAACAAAGATACTAAATTTAGGATGTCCAAACCTAATTCTTGATTTTTCCTCTCTAATTTGTTTTTCTGCATTTTTCTTCATTAAACAGTGATGCTATGTGAAGCTGAAAATTTTCTTCTCTTTCTCTCTCATTCTACATCCACTACATTAAGACACAGGGTCTTCCCTCAGAATATATCAGAACCCAACCATTGTGTACCATCCCTATGGTCACTACCAACCAAGACCACATCCTCCTCTGCCTGGATTATTATTTTATCCTCCTAACCAGCTCTTGGTCTGTGTCTGTCTCTGTCAATTTTTTATACATCAGCCAATATGATCTTATTAAAATAAAGTCAAATGGGGTCTGATCACTATCTCTTAGGGGCTTTCCATGCCATTCTGGTGAAAGCCAGGTCTCTGGATGGCTGTGATATGTCTCCTGGACTAGCTCAAGGTCACCTGCACAGCCATGCCTTCTTGGCCACCTTTTGTGGGATGGACACTAGATGCTCCCTGTTATGCTGGGTTTCCTTTTCACACTGCCTGCTGCATTTTCTTCCATAGCACTTATAATCAGCTCACCTACCAAATGCACTCATTTTTTTTAAATTGTGTTTATTTGCATCCCCTACTGGAATATAAGGTCCAAAGGAGCTAGTATTGTGTGTGTGTGTGTGTTTTGCTCCCTGCTGTATCCCTAGTGCCTAGATCCATTCCTGGCTTTATAAACATAATTGAATGATTAATTATACCTGGTATTAAACTTCTAATCATTACATACTCCAAGGTAAGTAAAGTCTTAAACTGGTCTGGCTAAGAGGATGTCCGTTTGTTCAGTGGACATTTTATCATGCCATGCTGTCCGTGATAATTAGCACCACGCTAAACCAGGACAGATGGCATCTGTTCATATTTCACTTTCCACGATAGGCCTCTTGCCATTTGTGTTGAAATGACTAATTGCTTACAACCGGGATTTTAATACTCACAGCTAAGAATTTTCCATTGGTCTCTCACTGCCATTACTCCTTGTTCAGATTTTAAGCATAGGTGTCATCAAGTATATTTCTAAAAATCTATCAATTCCATTTCCTCCGAGTTATGAAATTGCAGAAAGCTTAAAGAGACTGTGTACACTCTGCAAATGCCTGTCTGTCCCTGTTATCCTAGTCGGTTTCTCTTTTTTTTTTTCATATCGTGCTTTAGCTCAGTATGTGTTTATCCCTCTATATATACCCTTCAGGAATGCTGTGACAGGTTGAGGATTTATAAAGACCCATACTTTTCATGAAAAAGAGAAACTTCAATGTTGAACTTGAGAAAACTTAGCCTGTAACGCCAATATTATAGAGCGCATGCTACTTCTTATAAGCAATATCAAACATCCATCCCCTTGGCTCCAGAAAGGCAAGGTTTTACCATTTCATGCCCGTTAACTGTCACGTTAATGTATGCAAGAGTAGTGTTTGTGCTTTGTTGATAGAGTCAGAAATAACTTCATCCTGCAAGTTATATTATGTACTTCCTTCCATTCAATTAGAGATTCGGACAGGATGTTCCCCTTCAGGTCAGCAGCAGAAGCATTTGCTTATTTTAGCTGATAAAGAGAAACCATTTCTCCATGCTTGGGCATGTAGTCTTTGAAAGCATCAGAGCCACAGTGTCAGGCAATAAGGGAAAGTTCCTTTCCCTTTGCCTTCCGTTTTCTTCTCAGATATTGACCATCTAATTTAGCTGAAATTCCTGCTGACCACGGACTCAGGAGTTCACTAGCCACGCCTCTTGACCCATGCTTCAGAGTGTATGTAACAACCCAGGTCTCAAATCCCATGGATCCATTACCATGCATTGAAGCACACGGACCTCTTTGTGCAAAAGCAGCTTTCCACCATGTGAGCTGAGTCCAACCCCAAAAATCCATGTGGCTCACTCCAAGTTGCACAGCTCGCTCACAGCACAACACTATGGTTTACAAAAGTAATTTCACAGATATCAGTTTATCAGACTTACATAACCTCCATGTGAAGAGGGGAGGGGAGTAGATTTTATAGATAATAACACTAAGCTTAGAGAAATTAATGCTTGTACAGGTGACACAGGCAATAAAGCCATAGGGTCAGGCCTAGAGATGGGGGTTTGGGCTCTTACACTAATGTTCTTTTCAATTCACAACTCATCTCTTATCAAGCTGGCCGTGTTTTTTGCAGCTTCGATTATAGACATACTATGAAACATTTTTTTTTACATTTTAAAGTTCTACTACTAAATAATATTTTTGTAAACTATGAAGAGACGGGTGCTAATTGAAGAGATTAGATTACATAATTGTAGGGAACTGATATATCACAAAATAGATATTATTTTGAATGTGACTTACTTAGAGTTTTTAAAAAGTCCTAACTTCAGAGGTTTCCTTCCTTCCCTGAACGCAAGGACCACGATACCAACGGGATCTAGTTCTCAGGAGATGTCTATGATATTTTTGTTCATTTTTCTTTTCGCTTATCTGTGTTGTCTCCCTGAATATATGCTGGTGTTCTGGGAGAGAAGGTTTATATTATAAGGGTTCTTACTGGTGTGTATTACTAATGGTGTATACTTGGTATATGCTGTGATTAAATGATGAGATATGTTTTCATTTTTAAGTGCTTTACCCATGCACTAATATATATAAATATTTGTTGATTTGGAACAGGCTTCAGTGGGGAGATTCATTTCTGTGGAAGAGGTGGGGTTGCAATGGACATAAATTTTAGTAAATGTGAGAAGAGTGCATCCAGTGAAAAACTCTTTGGATTGTTAAAAAAAATAGCAAAAATTAAATTACTTGAAGAATTTGATAGTGGCCATCTATTTGTGGGGTGATTTGAGCATTTTCTATAAGTGTGGACTGCTTTATTATGTGAACAGATTCATACCCAGTTAACAGCAAAAATAATCATGTACATAACTTCATATCTTGCTACATTGGGGTGATGAAAATATTCTAGAACTAGATCATTGTAATGTTGCATAGCTCTGTGAATATACTGAAAACTGAACTCCATACTTTAAAAAGGGAATTTTAGTAGGGGGAGAATTAAATCTCAATAAAGATGTTATAAAAAATGGAATGGGTTTTATAGTTGTTTAAAATAAAGGGTTGGGAAATTATTTCCTCTTATTACTTAAAATATAAATGTTAACTATTGAATTTTAAATATTAATGCTGTCAGGTTTTTTTCCCAAGCAATTTCAGTAGTCTTATTGGAAATACATATGCTTTAGGAAAAGCTTCATGGAATCTAGCAACTAATAGGATTTTTCTTTAAGTATGAAATAAAAGTACTATTTTATTTAATTTAAAGTATACATTTACAATCAAGAATAAAATAATAAATTGCAAAATGATGCAATTATTGCGGGACTATTATTTTTTACTGTGAATAATTAAAATGCAAAACTATAGCTTGAAATTCACTTGTCCCCTGAATAACCTCTTACAACAAAATTCTATTTAGAAGATAGATGTGTTTTAATGTGGAAGTTATTTGCTTTTATTTTTCCTGCAACAGGAGCTGTCCTTGTACATATTAGGACATTGTGCTAGTGCCTCTGGGGGGAATAAAAATGATTTGTTCATTTTCTTTCTGGAAAATGCCCAAATGAAAATTGCTTGCTCACTTGGCACTATCAGTTAGAATTAATTTATGCTTCCAGGTGTCCTCATCTTGTTCCCTGAAGTCTGGTCCTGTTCCAGAACAATCTGGAGGAGGTGAATTTCACTGCAGTTGACCTAGAGTTATTTTTCCTCTTAAACGATTTTGCCAGGGACCCAAATGTATGTTAGGAGTTTTAGTTCTGTTTTGATTATCAAAGTTTGCAAAAGGGAATTCAGTATGGTAGCAGGTAATAGCATACATATTGGGATCAGACATAATGGCCAAATGATTTTTGAGCACATTATTTAATATCCTTGAACCTCACATTCCAGTCTTCCATTTGTGTAATATGACTCCCCCACTTATGAATTTGTAAGAATTAAATGTGATAATGTACACAACACTTTAGCATAATAACTGGTACAAGGTGGGTATTCAATAAAGAGTAATAAGGATAATATGATTACATAAATTCCATCCTCTTTTTCTTCCTATGGATTAGTATCCACACAAGGCCAACTGGCTTCACCTAAATTGTGGGTCCCTAAGTTTCAAAAGATCTTTATACCAGAATTCCTAGTAAATTTTGGAAACATAGTTGCTTGGAGATTTTATAAAAACCGGCTGGTAGTCTCCCAAATCTCAGAAGGCGATGGAAGACACTTGTAAGTTATGGTTGTTGAGAAGTAAGGTTTGTGTCAGCATCTAGAAGATATGCATTTAATGGAATCCTGCAGTAGCTATTATGCTTGCCTAACCAGAACTGCCTTCCTCTTCTCAGTTCTCTCTCCCATACCTACCCAGCATATTTGCTTTGAGTGAAGCTGAGTCCATCTTTCCTTTAAAGGAGATGTTGTCCATGCAGTCCACAGATCCTGTCTGCTGGCAGATATTTACTATTGCAGTGATGGACCTGTGAGAGCTGTGTAGAGATTTTGGGAGCCTTTGAAGAAACCAACAAATGTCCTTTATCTCTTGAGATATCTTCTGGAAGAAATCCACTCTGTAACCTTGAGTATAGGTGAGGAAGTAAAGCACCCTGTGGCTAATTACAACTAAAGAGGTAGCCAGCATTAGGGTGAAATGCTGAGGGAATGAAAAAAAAAAAAAACGGGTATATTTATGACATCATCATTCCACTGCTGAATTAGAACTTTGTGCCTATTGACTTTCCATTATATGAGCTAATAAATCCCCTTTATTGCATGAGCTAGATTGAATTGTATTTTGTTTTGCTTCCTGCAAGAGAAAATATGCTGGAATACCAGATAGAATCATATATGATTTTTTAAATGATTTTTGATACTATTACTCAGAAGAAATAGTGTAGGGCATGTCTTAAACCTTTATCTTGATATAGTTAATGATGATAACTAATGCACAATTAAAAAGAAAAAGAAAAAATGTTCATTCTAAACAAGGGAATAATGCAGATATAGAGCATTTATATAGTATGACAACAGTTCACAATCTTTAGCTAGAGATTGTACTTTTTGCTTTTGTTTTTGTGTTTGTATGCTGTGTGGCAGGGTCACATTTCATTATTTTTCCATGTGAGTTTCCCATTATATTAAAAAATTTGTTAAATTTTTGTTTTTGGTTTGTTTGCTTTGAAAATATGTTAAATATATTATTTATAAATAATATATGTATTATTTGAATATAATAACGAAGTTATTCATTCAAATGAATTCAAACTTCAATAGGCACGAAGTTCTAATTCAGCAGTGGAATGATGTCATAAATATACCCTTTTTTTTTTTTTCATTCCCTCAGCACTTCACCCTAATGCTGGCTTCCTCTTTAGTTGTAAGTAGCCACAGGGTGCTTTACTTCCTCATTTATTTGTTAAATTTTTGTTTCTGGTTTGTTTGCTTGTTTGTTTTTGGGGAAGCGTATGGACGGGAATTGAACCCAGGTCTCCTGCGTGGCAGGGGAGAATTCTACCACTGAACTACCCTTGCACCCCCTAGAGATTACATGTTTTGCCATGATAAATTTGTCACATATTTATTGCCTTTAGTAGAATGCATGCCACCTTAAATAAATTTAAAATTTTTCCCACTATGTTTCTCAACTTGTAAAAAAGAACAGTAAGGATTGTTTGAATATGAATGAGATAGTCTTCAAATACTACTGCAGAAAATTTTTTTAAAAATCTTTAATTTTATAATCCAATCCCATATTTGGTAAATAGAATTCAAATGGATTTTTATTCATAATAAATTTAAAACATGCAATAAAGAATGCTATATAGATGCAAATGTGTAATTATGCATTCTTTATTGCTTCATTTTGTGAAGTGGAATGAAAGTATTGATTTATACGTAAAGATCCCTGTGCCGGTTTGAATCTGCAGTGTACCCTAGAAGAGCATGCCTTTTAGTCTTCATTCGATGTTGCTGGATGGAAGATTTTTACTTATCCATGGAGATGTGACCCACCCAATTGTGGGTGGTAAATTTTGAGTAGATGGTTTTCATTGAGTTGTGTCTCCACCCATTAAAGTTGGGGTTGCTTACTGGAACCCTTTAAGGGGAACAATTTTGGAAAGAGCTTGAGAACCACAAGAATCATGAGCACCCACACAGCCAGAGACCTTTGGAAATGAGGAAGGAATACATCCCTGGGGGAGCTTCATGAAAGAAGAAGCCTGGAGAAAAAGCTAGCAGGCATCACCATGTTCACCATATGTATTTCCAGTTGAGAGAAAAACCCTGAATATCATCTGCCTCTTTGAACCAAAGTATCTTTCCTCGGATGCCTTAGATTGGACATTTTTATAGACTTGCTTTAATTAGGACATTTTCACGGTCTTAGACTTGTAAATGTACAACTTAATAAATTCCCCCCTTATAAAAGCCATTCTGTTTCTGGTATATTGCATTTCAGCAGCTTGCAAACTAGGATAATCTCCAATTCCATTATTTTATAATAAATATTTGAAATTCAGATATAAAACACTCCAAATACTAGGCCTATATTTTTTCATAGATAATATTTTAAAAAGTACGAGTGAGAAGTCATATTTGGGTACTGGGTGATTAGAGCTACTGGAGCTATTACCAAGTAGAACAGGAGGGGTTGTCTACAGTTGAATGCATGCAAAAGAAAGGACATGCAAAAAATGTTGGAGGGAAGAGTTCAGCTTCCATGATGGGGAGATGGAAGCCATAAATTGAGAGTAAATTCTTGAGCAGAACCATGTTTTAGGAGAGAAGACAATGAAATTGGCTTTGGAACTTTAATTTTCTTGCACCAAGGACATGTAGGATTTACACGTTATGACCTGAAGCTCAGCTAGTGATCAGGGTGGTAGATTCTGATTTTGGCGACATCAGTATTTCATTTTAATAGGTGAAATCATCCAGAGAGAAGGTTGGTTAGAAAGGCGGGAAATAAAAAGAGAAGAAAGCAAAGAAAAATTGTGAGGTTCACTTAAGTTTGAGCAGAAGAGAAGGATTCAGCAAATGAGCCCATTAAAGTAACATGTAAAGAGCCAGGAGAGAGAGTGGTTATACCAGAGCTTGTACTAGACTGTCTCCTCCAAGGGTCCCAATGAGCAACCTATTATTATCTCCATTTTTGTCTCAGGAACAATATTTCATACATCCCAGAGATTTGAAATATCTACCCAAGCTCTTTAACTCTAGCCCTGAAGATTAAAATTCAAATCCAGTCAAACTTATGCTATCTTACCCCCTATATACGCATTCTTACAATAACAAGTGTCATTTTTATTTTTTAGACTTATTGGGAGCTATGTGATGCTTTAAGTATTTAACGTATTCGGAGAGGGGCAGAGTGTTCTTAGCCTTTGTATTTATTTTTTGTACTCATTTTTTGTACTTATTTGTAAATGATTATTATTGCAATTTTATTTTCATATAATTGTAGATTAGCATGCACCTTATAAGAAATATACGGAAAGATCCTGTGTATTTTTAATCCAATTTACCCCAAAGATGGCATCTTGAAATCTATAGCACAAACATAAAGTAAATTGGTATAGTTAAGAGAGGGACTACCTCTACACCCTCAGAATCCTTATGGTGAAAAACTAGGGATTTCTCCCTCTAGTGAAATCTCTCTAGTGAAAAATCCCACTACAAAATCCTTCCACTGAAAATTCCTTTATAGGGATATACTGAAGTTCCTCTAGTGAAAAACTAGATTTATCTTTTAGTTTTTATGGGACTACTCAGATCAGCTATTTCAAATCTTTATTGTGTTTCGGTAGTTCGAGGATTTCAAAGAATTCCTCTGTTTCTTTTAAGCTGTGAAGTTTATGATAATAAAGTTGTTTGTAGTATTTTCTCATTATCCTTTTGGATGACTGGAAGATCTGTAGTGATATCCCCTGTTTCATTCCTATCATGCATTATTTCCTTTTATATTTTAGTGTTTATTTACACTTAACCATCTATTGACTTTTTTCAAAGAAGCAGCTTTTTTATTTCACAGTTTTCTCTGTCTTCAATTTCGTTGTGTTCTGCTCTTATTTGGATTATTTCCTTCCTTCTTTCTTTGAGTTACTTTGCTCCTTTTATAATTTATTGAAATATGAACCTAGATTTTGATTTGAGATCTCTTTTCTAATGTAAGCATTTAGTGCTATAAAATTTCTTCTCACTGTTTTAGCTGAATCTCACATTTTTTATATGCTTTGCATTCATTTTGCTTAGTTTTCTATTTCTTCCCTATGGTATTTCTTCTTTGATCCATGGTTTTAATTTCTAAGTGGTGTGATAATTTTTTAAAATTTCTTTATGCCATTGTTTGCTAGTTAGATTACATTATATTACGTACTAGATTGGATATTAGAGAAAATACTCTGTGTGCTTTAAATTCTCTTAAAATTTTTGAAGTTTGTTTTATGGCTCAGGATATTGTCTATACTTATGAATGTTCCGTGAACACTTAGAAAAATAGTATATACTGTTATTGTTTGGTAGAGTTTTCTACATATCGTCACTTAGATCCTGATGATTGTGTTATTCAGATATCCTATATAATCTGAATTTCAGTGTAGTACTTCTACCAATTATTGAAAGGAATCCAACTATAATTGTGGATTTTTCTATTCTCCCTTTTAGCTTTGTCTGTTTCTTTCTTTCTTGTCTACTGAGACTCTGTGTAGGATTTAGAAACTTTATGTAGGATTCCATCTTGATTTATGCCTTCCTCGTGGATTCCCTTTTCATTAAGAAAGTCTCTGTTGTGCTTTACTAATTTTCCTTAATTTGAAGCTTATTTCATTTAATTTTTTTATCGACATATATCATCTCTCAACTTTTTAATCTTAAGCAATCTATGTTATTAAATTTGAATTAAGTTTCTTCTCAGCAGTATATATTTTGGTATTTTTTTATCCATCTGCCAATCTCTGGCTTTTAATTGGGATATTTAGACCATTTCCAATTAAGATAGAGTTATGTTACGAGTTGTTCTACTATCTTATTTATTTTCTCTTTATTTTCTTTTTTCTCTTTCCTCTGTTTAACTTTTATTAACTACCTATGGGTAACTTGCAATTATTTTAAAGAATCATCCTGATTTTTTACAGAGTTTTGAATATATATTTTATTAGGACATTTACTGGGCAATTAAATATGCATATATGGCTTATTACAGTCTCTTGGTGTCAACATTTTAAAACACTTAGTAATGTATGAAAATCTTACTTTCATTTCAATCATTTTACCATCTGTACTTTTAAATATCATTGTTCTTGTCAGATGGTGTTATATATTTTTTCAGTCATCAAATATGTTTTATAAAACATATAAGGAAAAGGATAGTCTATCCCATGTGCTCATATTTCTTCTCTTTCTGTTGACCTGTGGTCTCAGGCCCATAGGATCCAGGCTGGGCACTTATTGTGGCTATGTGGTGTCTCATACAGAACTATATGGTGTCTCATTTTGGGGCTTTCAATACCAGTGGGAAAGAGAGACCTTCCCTGGCCGCTTATTGTCACCAGGATTTCTGAGTAGCCCACTTTGTCAATTCTGGTTCTTCTGAGTTTGCCTGCTGTTGATTGGCCTCCCTTTAATACAGAAGTGGCTTGAGCCTACCTGGGTTGCATCGGCTGTTTTGTTGAGGATCAGGAGAGGCTGGGCACAGGTAGCCTCCTCCCACTGGGGGAGGGTAGGTATGAGATACCCTCCTGCTGTGCCACTTCTCCAATCCTGGGGTCCTTACCCAGTTTCCCTTTTCCTTTCTTCCTTTCAGAGTTCCCATTTCATCATCTCTTGCATGTTTTTCCTGGGTTTATTCTACTTGTGGGAAGGAACAGGGAGAAATGAGTCTTTGGCATATTGTCCAGATGGAAATTTCTAATTCATTTTAAAGATAGCTGTTTCCCTTGTCTTAGGGACACTACATTCCCTAGAGGAAAAGTGAATTAACAAGATTGTCTGGAATCATTGAGCCTAGAATTGACTCAACAAAATTTAAAGGTGACAAGGTAAATACTATAAAAGTTATAATGGCAATCTCAGAGATTGGTCTCAGGTATGCCATGCATCATTCATAACTGGCTCTTGAACACCATAAATGATAAATTCTGTAGAATTCCAGAAAAGAGAAAAGATACAAAGAGCTGGAAAATGTGGGAATATTTGTACAAACGGAGGCTGGGCTTTGATTTAAAGGAATTTAGAGGGACAGAGAGCATTTCAAAGACATTTCAAAGTAAAATCATTGTTATATGTAGAAGCAAAGCTTGAAAAGTTCAGGGGCTTGGATAGAAGCGCTTTTCCCCAGTACGTCTGTGCTATGTTGAGCTCTCTCTGCACTGCAGTTACCTCATGTGGAAATGGGACTAGTTACAGTACTTGGCCACAAGGGCTACTTGAAGGATTAAATGAGTTAATATCTGCACATTTTTCAGTGCAGCATGGGGTACAGAAGTCTGTGTTTGTAGCTGTATTTTATTACTAGACATGATCTGTGGGAGCTAGTGTTCTCTTTTGCACCCACTTCTAGCTATCCTCATAATGTATTGTTCATCATTTCTGGCTTTTTACTTAATCATCACCAACGTGTAGGAAGTACATGTGTTCTAGTTTGCTAGCTGTCGGAATGCAATATACCAGAAACAGAATGGCTTTTAAGAAGGGAAATTTAATAGATTGCTAGTTTACATTTCTAAGGTTGAGAAAATATCCCAATTAAAGCAAATCTATAGAAATGTCTGATCTAAGGCATCCAGGGAAAGATACCTGTGTTCAAGAAGGCTGATGATGCTCAACATTTGTCTCTCAGCTGGAAGGGCACATGGCGAACATGGAGTCATCTGTTAGCTTTCTCTCCTAGTTTCTGGTTTCATGAAGCTCCCCGGGAGGCGTTTTCCTTCTTCATCTCCAAAGGCCACTGGCTTGTGGACTCTCTCCTTCATGGTGCTGTGGTATTCTCTGCTCTCTCTGAATCTCTTTCATTCTCCAACATGTTTCCTCTTTTATAGGACTCCAGAAACTAACCAAGACCCACCCAAATGGGTGGACACATGCCTCCACCTAATCCAGTTTAACAATCACTCGATTAAATCACATCTCCAGGGAGATGATCTGATTACAGTTTCAAACATACAATGCTGAATAAGGATTAGAAAAAGTGGCTGCCTTTACAAAATGGGATTAGGATTAAAACATGGCTTTTCTAGGGTACATACATCATTTCAAACCAGCACAACATGGATGGAAAGTTGGATAGATGGATGGATGGTAAAGGAAAAAAAAAATCCATCAAACTTATAATGGAAAATGCTACCTTGATTTAAATCTGCTGACAGCTTGTCTCAGTAAATCAAATTATGCATCAAGCACCTGTTTGTCAAATTTCTGATTTGTAGAACAAGTTTATGAGATTTCTTGCAATATTTAAAAGTGATTATACCACGAGTTCTACAGCAGCATTACTTAAATGCATGCTATATGTAGTTTCTGTTGTTAAGGTGCTTGTCCATCTTTGGGATTAAAAAGGCACTGTGAAATTTTCTTTACAACATGTAAAAATCCTTCATATAATAATTTCAGGTAATTCTAATGTTCATTCTTCAACCCCACAGTTTGCCTCTTATCAAGAATCAGTTTCCCAGGTAGTGTGTCAGTTAATTATTGATTTGTCAGAATTTAATTTATTTTCATCCAACATTGAATTTTCTATGTTTATTTATAGGGGCATTATATGTATCTATTTGAGAAGTTGCTAAATTGTGAAATTGTCATAATCTGGACTGTTCTGCAACCTCATAACTGATGACGTGAACATTTTTTGACTGGTACACTTTTATATAATCCAGCACCACTTGAAATGTAATTAAATGTCACTTGCCATGTTTTGTTAACTTTTTTAAATATTGGGAGTATGCAGTTTTATGTTCTCAAAGAGCATGAGTGGCAATTCTGATATAAACACACTTGTAGCCATAAGAATTGTTTGGGCAGATTTGGTTTAATATTTCTGTGGATCTAAAGGATGGTAGCCCTGCATGGAAATGTGATTTGACATACATTAGTTTTCCTTTCTCAGAGATATATTCCCTAAACTTGTGGAGTTGTAACCCATATCAAACACTGAAATATGTTCTACAACTAATTGTGGTGCTGTGCTTTGGAATGTATTGCTTTTCTTGTATGTATGTTATTTTTCACAAAAAAAAGGAAGGGAAAAAATTCAATTGTGATGATAAAAAAATATTTAAGCCTTCTAGCCTCCTATCTTCTGGAGCAGCTAGAAGGAAAAATCTGAGAGGGGATCATATGGTAACCCCTGACAAACTCTGGGATCTGTCCTGTAACTATTTGTTGAAGAGTGTTTTGAAAACTATTGCCTTTTTATTCCTTTGCTTTGTACACATGTTACACTATACAATAAAAAAGTTAAAAAAATGTATTCACAACAAGAGATGTACATAATCTGAGCATTAGCCCAAGCATTTCTGCATCTATTCTTTGGATTTTGTGGTGTCATTTCGTTTCATTATGTTTGGGAGTCTGATAAGCAATACTTACCATAGCCATTGTACTTACACCTGCGTAGAATAAAGTATTTACATTTTCTTTTTCAGATTCTGAATCTTCCAACTTCAACAAATAGCTCTTTTGAGCATTTCTGAAGAATGAATTTGCAATGTGTCAATCATCATTTACTCAGATAAGAATATGTGCAATACTCACACAATCCTCTTATTTACCTCTTGACCAACATTTTTTTCTTTTACTCAGGTTTTGTTTGACCTGATTGCTTAGCTCAATTTCTGGCAGAATTGTTCTGCAAGCTCTTCATTCAAAAAGAAATTTATTAACATGTATAAAATGACAGATTTAAAAATTCCTCTCCATATTTATTTGGAATTATGTCTACTCTTTACAGACATAATTGTGTTTAATTAAGCCAAGGCTGTTCTAAGTGTTTTAGATATAATAATTCAATTAATCCTCACTGACACATCTTCTTCTTTTTACAGATGGGGAAACAAGCATAGGAAATTTAAGTAACTTTCCTTTGGTCACACAATTAAGAAGTGTTGCTCCTGGTCAATTTAGACATTTTAGCAATTGGATACATTAATCCCATGTATTTCACTAATGATTAGAGTAAGTAACAAGTTAATTATATATTTAATTCATAAGACAGAACGTGAATGCATCATATGATTACCAAAACATAGTTAAGAAATTATATATCCTAAAGAATCACCAATATGTTTGCTTTTTCTTTATCGTGAAGATTGAAAATTTATTAGATGCACATGACAAGAGCCAACACAGTGTCTTAAATTCTAGGAAGGTTTCTTAAACCGACTGTAGACTTTAAAAAAAACACACATTTACTAAAAACTTCCCTGTAGAAACTTTCAGAATATTTCTGCTGCTTAGGACACCTCCACTCACATTCTGTCAACCACAGATTTCAAAAGACTGTTGATGTTAGGGATGAAATAATTTGAACTGGGGTTATAAGTTTCCTGGGGGGGGGTGGGATAAAAGGCAAATTCTGGGTGTGCAGGAATTGAGCGACTTATTAATTGCAATATCTGAAGGCACAGGCTTCCAACAAACAAATCCCTTTTTCCTTTTATTTATTTATCTATTTATTTATTTATTTATTTATTTATTTATTTATTTATTTATTTATTTATTTATTTATTTATTTTGGTGTGCTTGTGGGGGATTGGGTTGTGGCTTAACTAGTTGCTGTTGTTTCAAATTCCTTTGCTTACTTCAAAAGAAATAAAGTATGTCGTTTCTTTATGTTTCATTTCTTCATACTGTCACACAGTTAGTTGCTCATCACTTTAAAAACAGTGAAATACTTCTATCTCAATGCAAAATACCTGTGCCACTTTGACCTTTTGGGTACAAATAAAATAGAGACAAATTTAAGTGATTTCTGTCATATATCTGGTTTCTCAATTTTAATGCAGGACTGTATGACTGCAGATGGTATTGCTTTGAAATGAAATAGATCTACAATAAATAATGAGTGAGTCTTTCACATGCATTTTAAAGAATCAGTCCCATTACTTACTTAGGCTGAGAAGGATTTGTGATCTGACAGGCATGATTTTGAATTTCAGCTCTGACTCTTATGAGCTCTGTCACCTCAAACAAAATTCCCACATTAAAAGGTTCGAGGTATAAAATAATATTTTAAAGGACTGGACACTCAGTGCATGACATTTATTTTTAATCCAAGGCGGCAATGCGTCATGAACTCTTTCAACAGTTTTAAACCCTACTGTTCCAGAACTTTGCCACATATGAGTGATTACTCAGAATTTAGATGGTCTTGATGGAGTTATTTAACTTTAAACAGTTTTCTTTTTCTATCTTTCATACTCCTTTACTGCAGGTAAAATGTTAACTCAATTGGTGGCAGTCTAGTGTTGCCAAGTTTTAATTTTTGCATGTGAATCTAGGTTCCTGTCTCAAGGCATGGCATTTCTAGGTCTTTATGTATTTCTTTTTGGAATTGTGCTATTCTTTCAATGTTGGTGAGAGATCACCAATTCCTTAATCCCAAATGGAGAGGGATATAGTTTATGAAATCACCCTTCTTTTCTGAAAGTGGATGAAGAAGTTGCCAATTCAGGTGCCAAGTACTGGGACTACAGCAGAGGACACAGAGAAAGCAGATTCTGCCCTCAAAATCTCACATTCTGATGGAAACAGAGAAAACTATAACATTGATAAAACTGATGCCTTTATTTCATGGGTAGATTTGAGATTGGTAAACATCTTATCATCATTATTGGCTCATTGTTGGAAATCTGCTCGGGTTTACAAAAATTTCTGTTGAGTCTCAGTGATTTCAAGTTGTTTCAAATTTGAGAGTGACATTAAATGCATTTGTGGAGAAGTTAAATGAAGTTGGGGGAAGATGAATTACTTCCACAGACACATGAATTTTACCTCTAACTATATGTTTTTACTTTAAAATTCTTACTGCTCAGGCCTCATAAGTACATTAGCTTTTTTCTGTAAGTGTTGCCTTCGTCTCACTTTCTTTCCCTGTCTTAATGTGGGAAAGTGCAGCAGAGGCTATTTTTCTCTTCGTGGCTTTTTTGTGTGTGTGTGTATGCTGTATGGCGGGTGTCACATTTCATTCTTTTCTCCGTGTGAATATCCTGTTTTTGCAGCACCGTTTGCTGAATTTTTGTTTTGCTTGTTTGTTTGTTTTGGGGAAGTGCATGGGCTGGGAATCAAACCCAGGTCTCCAGCAAAGCAGGTGAGAATTCTACCCGCAAACTACCCTTACACCCCTTCTCTTTCGGTTTTAATGGAGTGAGGAAAGTGGGGATGAATAGTGGTGTGTTCTAGAAATTAATCTGGTCCTGCTGCGTAAAACAATTACATCCACTAACATATCTGTGTGCCAAGACAATACTATGGCTAAAGGAATGCAAAAAAGAAAAAAAAAAGAGGTGGAATCAGAACTTTGGTACAGGGGCATTTCTTCATCTTGATAATATTATTCCTTTACATTTTTGCAAACTATAAAATATCAGACTGGTTATATATTTGTTATTATCTCATCTTATTGGAATGATTCTGAGGTTGGAGAAATAAATGTATTAAGTCTGAGTATGAGAAATGCAGAAAGATCCAGGCATGCTATGCATTGAGGCAGAAGCCTACAATCACATGCAAAAATTAAAACATGGCAACGCTAGACTACCACCAATTAATTTAGCATTTCACCTCCAGTAAGAGAGTTTGATAGGAAAAAAGGTTATTTATCGAATAAAATTTGCTCAATATATAATTATTAATGAACAAATTAACAAAATGATTCACACATGGACATACTTAACTCTTACTAGAGTTTAATATTGGTGAAGAGAAACAATGCTATTCCTTCTCTAAGGGATAAAGAAATCATTAAATGCTGTGACAATTGCAAAATTTAGGACATCCTTTCTCTTAAAATAAGCATGGGTGAATTGGACTGTTATAGTTTGTTTTTTGCTTTTTTTCATATGGGCAGGCACTAGGAAGTGAACCTGCATCTCCAGCATGGCAGGTGAGAACTCTGCCACTGAGCCACCATTGCCCGCCCATAGATTTTTATTTCCACATTTCTCAAATCCAATTTTCTGTTGAAGGTTTGCTTGTTAATTTTCTTTGATTTATTGATTTCTTCCTTACTTTGTAAAAATTTTCCTTCATTAAACATATAACCTGGAAAAAAATAGGGCTGGGCTGAATATATACATTTACATATTTCTATTATTTATAAATAGGAACCCCCATGGAAGTAATTCTCCCAGTGATTAATAAGGTAGAAACATTTTGTTTATTTTTAATGATACTTTTATATAATTATGCACAAATCTAAATCTATTTAGTAAATTTTCTTGGGAAAAAATATTAGGAGAAAAATAAACAGTCATGGGCACAGGGTTTTTTTAGATACCCATGATAAATGCAAAGGCTGGTTAGAAGATTTCTTTAAATGCTTTATCTGCACGTTCTCCACCATTTGCTAAGGGGATCTCTGTGATCCCCTTCAAACTCCAAGCACTTTATAAAATAGCTTTAGATTCTACACTGCGCAGGTCCTCAAGGTCAGCCAGAGGGGAGGGGCTGGTGCCTTCTGCTCTCCCAGATCTTTCCTGGGCATGCACAGCACTTGTCCTCTTCCATCACCAGGGATATACCTGAACTTCATCAGAGTTCCCTATCTTTGTCTAGTACTTTTTAAAAAATTCCCAGCCAGGTTATTGTTTGCCCCAAGTGAAATCACATTGTTGATAAGTAGGTGTTGCTAGCAATTTTCTATTGTGTCCGTGGTAATGTGGAAGTAGACTTTATTTTTATTTTTCCTTCCTGAGATGAGCTCTGAGTCATAACAGATTTCCATTACACTCTGCAATTTCCCAGGGAGTTGCGTGTTTGGAGGAAATAGTCACCCTGCTCTGGGAATGATACTTTAAATGGTACTCTAAAACTGGTCATATCTCTCCTTTGTATGCAGAGATGCTGGCTTTAGGATCCAGTGCCATTGAGTTGGAGAGAGGGAGGAGGGAAAAAGCCCAAAGTTAAAACATCACAGAGCCTGCTGGCTTATTGAGAGTCAGCACTGTATTTCAAACAGATAATCTTCTATTTACTCTGTGGCTTTGGCTAATTGCCAGAGATCAGAAAGTGTTAATTTTTATAAGTTTTTCAGTATTTTTGTTGCTTTAGAGGAAGAGTGATGTTACAAGGTCCTCTCTACAGCGTTCCAGATTTCATTCTCCATAGACTTTTTTCCTATGGAAGACAAGCTTTGGTTTACAGAACAATCGTGCATAAAATACAGGATTCCAATAAAACACCCGACCAACATCAGGTTGCATTGGTGTGGAAATTTGTTACAATCGATGAAAGCAAATTTTTATAATTGTACTGTTAACTATAGTCCATGCTTTAACTTAGGTTCTACCACTTACGTAGTTAAATTCCACAGATAAAATTTTTTTTCTATTACCATATATACAATCTAACATTTGTACTTTTAATCATGTTCAGATATGTATTTCATGTTGTTAATTGTGTTCACAATGTTGTGCTACCTTCACCACCATCCATTACCAAAACATTTCTGTCATTCCAAATAAGAACCCTGTATATTTTAAACCTTAATTTCCCATTGCTTATCCGTACCCCATCCCTTAGTAAACTGTATTCTACATTCTGAATCTATGGGTTTGCTTATTTTAATTTTTTCAAACAAGAGAGGCCATATATTTATCTTTTTATGTCTGGTTTATTTTACTCAGCATGTGAAGTCTACAAGTTCATCTGTGATGCCGCATGTATCAGGATGTCCTTCCTTGTTATGACTGAATAATATTCCATTGCATGTATATACCACAATTTATTTACCTGTCTATGAGATGCTGGACACTTGGGCTCTGTTTTGGTTTGCTTAAGCTGCCAGAATGCAACACACCAGCAATGGATCAGCTTTTAATAAGGGGATTTATTTAGTTAAAAATGTATAGTTCCTCAGAGGAAAGTCAGCTAGCTTTCACCTAAGGCTCTCTGTTACATGAAAGGCACACAGTGGCATCTGCTGGACTTCTCTCCTGGCTTCTGGGTTCCAATACCCTTCTCCGGGGCATTTCCTTTCTGCATCTCCAAACTCTGGGCTAAGCTGCGAATTCTGAGATGAGGTATGCTGAGCTGCTAAGCTCTCTTTTGACCTCTTTCTTTTAAGCTTCCAGCTAATTAAATGAAACATTACTCATTGCAGGAGGCGCATTCCTTAGCCGACTGCAGATGTAATCAGCCATTGATGAATTTTACATGCTGATGGTTTAAACCCACAGCAACAGAACAATGGGGCATCATCATCTGGCCAAGTTGACACCTGATCCTAACTATGAAAGGCTGCTTCCAACATTTGGCAGTTATGAATAGTGCCACTATGAACACTGATGTGCAAAACCTTGTGTGATTCCCTGCATTCAATTGTTTGGGTATATACCGACTAGTGGGGATTGCTGGGTCATAAGGTACTTCTATCCTTAACTCTCTGAAGAATTGCCAAGCTGTCTTCCACAGTGGCTGCACCATTTTACATTGCCATCAGCAATGAATGAGTATACCTATTTCTCCACATGCTCTCCAACAATTATTTTCCATGTTTTTATATCAGCCATTTTAATTGATGTGAAATTGTATCTCATGGTTTTGATTTGCATTTCCCTTATGGCAAATGATGTTGAGTATCTTTTCACATGCTTTCTGGCTATTGGTATATCTTCTTTGGAGACATGTCTATTCATCTTATGCCATTTTTTAATTGTGTTGTTTGTCTTTTTGTTTTTAAGTTGAAGGATTTCTTTATATATTCTGGATAATTAAGCCTTTATAAAATATGTGGCTTCCAAATATTTTCTCCCAATGTATAGGGGTCATTTTACTTTCATGCTAAGGTACTTTGAGGCACAAATGTTTTAATTTTGAAGAGGTCCCATTTATCTATTTTTTCATTTTTGCTTGTGCTTTGGGTGTAAAGTCTAAGAGACCATTGCCTAACACAGATCCAGAAGATACTTTTCTTTTCTACTTGTTGTTCCAGGAGTTTGATAATTGTAGCTCTTATCTTGTAGATTTTTTATTCATTTTGAGTTGATTTTTTTATATATGTTTTGAGTTAGGTGTTCTTTTTTTTTTCAGCAAATGGAGATGTAATTTGCCCAGTACCATTTGTTGAAGAGACTATTTTTCCTCATTTGAGTTTTCTTTGTCTCTTGTCAAAAAAACAGTTGGTCACAAATGTGTGGGCTGAATTCTGAGCTCTTGGTTCAATTCCATTGCTCTATCTGTCTGTCTTTATGCCAGTACCATGCTGTTTTTATTACCGTAGCTTTGTAGCAAGTTTTGAGATTGGGAACTGTGAGTCTTCCAAGTTAATTTATTCTTTTTCAAGATGGTTTCACATATTCGGTGTCCCTTACTCTTCCGTATAAATTTGATAAATGGCTATTCAATTTCTGCAATGCATGTTCTTGGAATTTTTATTGGAATGGCATTGAATCTTTGCATTGCTTGATTAAGATTGACATTGTAAAGATATTGTCTTCCAATCCTTGAACACAGAATATCCTACCTTTTACTTAGATATTTTTGTATTACTTTTAATGATGTTTTATAGTTTTCTGGGTACAAGTCCCTTACATCCTTATTTAAATTAATTCCTTCATATTTAATGATTTTGGCTGCTATTATGATTGTAATTTTTTCTTGATTGCTTTTTGATTGTTCCTTGCTTGTGTGTAGAAATCCTACTGAGTATGGGGTATTCATCTTGTATCCTGCCACTATGCTGAATCTATTTATCAGCTCTAGGAGGTTTGTTGTGGATTTATAGAGATTTTATGTAGTTATGCTTATGTCATCTGCAAGTAGAGAAATTTTTTACTTACTCCTTTCCAATTTGGATGCTTTTTATTTCCTTTCCTTATCTAATTACTCTGGAAAGACTGTTCAATACAATGTTGAATAGCAGGAGTGACAGTGGGACATCCTTGTCTTGTTACTTATCATAGAGGGACAGATTTCAGTCTTTCACCATTGAGTGTGATGTTAGCTGTGACCTTTTCATAAAGGCACCTTATCATGTTGAGGAAATTTCCTTCCATTTATAGTATTAATTGTTTTTATCATGAGGGGTGTAGTATTTTTTCAAATATCTTTTCTGCATCAGTTGAGATGATCATGTAATTTTTATATTTCATTATGTAATGTGGTATATTATGTGGATTAATTTCCTCATATTGAACCAGTCTTGCATAACAGGGATAAATTTCACCTGTTCATGGTGTATGATTCTTTCAATATGCTTTTGTAATCAGTTTGTTAGGACTTTGTTGAAGCTGTTTACATCTATATTCATAAAAGATATTGGTCTGTAATTTTCTTTCCTTGTGGTACCTTTATCTGGTTTTGGTATGAGTGTGATGTTGGCCTTGTAGAGAGAATTACAGATTGTTCCCTCCTCTTCAATTTTTTGGAAGATTTTGTGCAAAAGTGAAATTACCTTTTTATGTAATGTTTGGTAAAATTCATCTGGGAAGATCTCTGGTCCTGGGCTTTCCTTGTTGTGTGGTTTTTAATGAATGATTCAATTCCTTTAGTAGTGATTGATTTGTTGAGAGCTTCTATTTCCTCTTCCATCAGTGTAGGTAGTTTTGTGTTTCTAATAATTTATGCATTTTATCTAGGTTGTCTAATTGATTTGTGTTCAGCTTTTCATTTTATCCTCTTATAATCCTTTTTATTTCACTGGGGTAGGTAGTAATGCACTCGCCCCTTTTCATTTCTGATTTTAATTCAGTGTATCCTCTCTCTTTTTTTTGTTGTCAGTACAGCTAAAGGTTTATCAATTTGAATGATCTTTCCAATGAACCAACTTTGGGTTTTGTTGATTCTATTGTACTTGTTCTTTTCTATTTCAGTTATCTCTGCTCTAAATTTTCTTATTACTTCACTTCTCCATGCCTTTAGTTTACTTTGCTCTTCTTTTTCTAGTTTTTTTTTTTTTTTGGATTTTGAGGTTAGATCTCTGATTTAAAGTCTTTATTTTTAAAAATGTAAACATTTAGAAATTTAAATTTCCATCTCTTTGCTGCATGCCATAAGTTTTGATATGTTGTATTTTCATTTTCATTTGCCTCAATATATTTCCTAATTTTGCTTGTGATTTCTTCTTTAGCCCATTGGTTAATAAAGAATATGTTGTTTAATATTTCTGAATTTTCTATTTCTCTTTTATTGATTTCTAGTTTCTTTCTGTTGTGGTTGCTGAATATACATTGCATGATTTTAATATTTTTAAATTTATAGGAATTTGTTTTATGACCTTACATACTGTGTAGCCCAGAGAATAATCCATGTGCTCTCAAGAATAATTCTGTTTGAGGGTGGCTGCCGTGGCTCAGCAGGCAGAGCTCCGACCTGCTGTGCTGGAGGTCTGGAGTTCGATCCCTGGTGCCTCCTGCCCATATGCAAATTTAAAAAAAAAAAAAAGAAGAATTCTGTTTGTTTTTGCTGGGTGTAGTATTCTATAAATGTCTTTTATGTCTCGTTGGTTTGGAGAATCTTTAAGTTTTATATTTTCTTATTATTCTTCTTGTTAGATATTCTATCATTATTGAGTGTGGTGCCTTAAATCTCTTGCTGTTTATGTAGAACCATCAATTTCTCCCTTTAGATCTATCAGTATATACTTCATATACTTTGGGGCTTTTTTGTTACATGCAAACATATTTATGATTGTCAGATCAATGTTCTTGTTGAATTATCCCCTTTATCAGTATATAATGATCTTCTTTATCCCTTGACATGCCAAAAATGTTCCTCATTTGATTTAAAGTCTATTTCATCTGATATTGATATGGTTACCTCAGTTGTCTTTTGTTTATTACTTGCATGGCATATTTTTTTTTCTGTTCATTTACTTTCCACCTACCTGCATCTTTTAATTTAAGCTGAGTCTTTTACAGACAGCATATATTTGAGTTATGCATTTTTATCCATTGGCTAATCTCTGCCTCTTGACTGGAGAGTTTAACCCATTTATATATGAAGTCACTACTGATAATACAGACTTTTCTTCTGCCATTTTGCTATTTAGCATTTGTGAATCTTACACCTATTTTGTCTGCCCATCTTTCCATTAATGTATAATTTTATATTTATTTGACTTTTGTGTGTGTTGTATTATATTGAATAGCTTCTCCTTTCTGTATATATTTTCCATCTAGTTAGCTTGTTGTTACCATGGGAATAAAGTGCACATCCTAATCATACAACAATCACATCCTGAAACCCTCTGTACCTATACTTTTTTTTTCAATAAATTTACGTTGTATGTCTAAAAATACAGATTTATTATTACTTTTTATGCATTTGTATTTTAGCACTTAAGAAGTGGAGTACCATATCCAACAATACACTACAATAATGCTGGCATTTGTCATTACCAAAGTGGTTATCTTTATGACAGGGCTTTATTTCTTTACGTCATTTTGAACCACTGTTTAGTGTCCTTTCCTTTCAATCTAAAGAACTTCCATGCTTGTATGGCAGGTCTATTGTGTTGAACTCTCTCAGCCATTATTTTCTGAGGATGACTTTCACTCTTCCTCATTTTTAAAATCTAATCCATAAAATTCTTGGCTGACAGCTGTTTTCTTTCAACAGTTTAAGTATTTCATTCCACTGCCTTGACTACATGGTTTCTGATGAGAACTTGGCATACAGTCTAATTGGGACTCCCATGTATGTAACATGTCACTCTTCTCTTGCAGCTTTCAGAACTTCTTTGTCCTTTGCTTTCAATCGTGTGATCAATATATGGCAGGGGATACTTGTCTTCATGTTTATCCTGTTTGGTATTCTCTGGGATTCTTGTTTGCTAAGTTTGGGATTGCTAAGTTTGGGATGCTAAGTTTGGGATGCTCCCTGTCTTTATTTCTTTGGATATTCTTTCTGTCCTTTTCTCTTTTCTCCTTCTGGGACCCCCATAATGCATATATTGCTGCACTTCCTTGTGTCCCACAGGGGTCTTAAGCTATTTTTTGCTTTTAATAATTTGTTTTTATTTCTCCTCTGCAATATGACTTATCTCAAGTATACTGTCTTCAAGTTCACTGATTCTTAATTTTGCCACTCCAAGCTTCTCTTGAAATCTTCTTAGGTATTTTTCATTTCAATTTTTGTGGTCTTCAATTGCAGTAGCTCTATCTGCTTCATTTTTAAAATGACCATCTCTTTACTAAGACACTTATACTGCTCATTTATTTTTACTTGATATACTTGAGTTCTTTCTTTGTATTTTCCTTCAACTTAATGAGTTTTTAAGATCACTTGTTTTAAAGGTTTAGTTTGGTTTATTCACATTCTCATTTTCTTCTTCAATGTTTTTTGTACTTTTATCCTATTCCTTTGGATGGGCTATCATTTTCTTTTTCCTTGTCTTATACTCTTTTGCTGCACATGTACATTTTAACATTATAAATGTTAACTTTGGTGTTTATTCTTTGGTATGTCTGTTTTCTTGATTTACTAACAAACTGGTCATACTGCAGGGAGTGTCATGAGTTCCAGCTTTCCTATCCTTAAAGTCTGCCCAACACAAGAGCAGTGTACTGGGCTTTCCCTGCGATTCTGACCTCTCTCTTGTCCTGGGCTTTTGCTTGTGTGTTGTTTTGGAGTTATCCTGTTTAAAATGGTTTGTTTGTGCCCTCTGATTCCCAATAGACAGACTTCTTTCTCTCCGGTTTTTGAGGCCAGCGGACCTTTTACAGACTGTCTCCCTCTATAGATTTTTATACTCCTTTCATTGTGCCAAGCAGCTTTTTCCTGAAGGGCAAACCCTAGAAGGTGGGTCACCCTAGAGAGGACTTTCTGAAGTCAGTCTTTCCCAGTCAGAACAGGGCCAGGGACACATGAATGGGTGGCAGACCTGCTGCAAAGTGACCTGAGAATGGGATCATGTAGGACACTAAAACTTATTTCATAGGTCTCCAAATCTGAGACTTCTTGGCCGGCTCCAAGAAAGGAAACCCTTCAACTAACTGTCCCTCAGACCCCTGAGGAAGCACAGTACCTTTATGTCTCCACTGCCACCACCCCAGTCTGGGGAGATTTAAAATACTGCCTGCCCTCAGAGCTGGGCCCCCAGCGATCCAAATTCACTAATCAAAAGCCATGATTAGTAATTGGCCATGCCAACCAGGTCTTTGGGAGGAGGATTTGTATGCCTCTCTCTCTCAGCAGTGAACTCGCCAGGGGCTGGACCCCAATGCAGCCTGCCATTAAAGTGGGGAATGGGTACCCAGAGCCTCCAAATGGAGAAGAAAATTTACTGTTTGTTTTTTACCATAATTTATCAGCCACCTTCTCCTGCTCTTCCAAGGAAGTTGTACAGTGTCCTTCTGATTCTGCAGTTTCAAAATATTTGTTTCAGGCCATTCCTGCTTGTTTAATATTTGTTTTGGTGGAAAGGCTGAGTCCTGGAGCTCCCTACTCCACCATTTTCCAACCAGCCTTCTTCCAGTATAAACTGTTAAGTTTTCCATTCTGTTTTCCCTTAGTATGCGTATCTATAGAAACCCTAGGTCCATGATTTTGTTTATTTCTTCTTACAGGGAAACCAAGAAGACAATGAGTATAAGTATATAGTAAGAGGAACAACAATGGATTTTAAAAGTGCTCTAAAAAAATCTATTTGATACGCAAAAAATATGGGATGAATGAACAAAAGATTACAAATACATAGTTTACCTAGAAAACAAAATGACAGATGTGCATACTATATCATCAATATTCATTATATTAAATTTGAATGAATTAAACACCCCAACAAAAGGAAAAGTTTGACAGATGGATAAACACATGTGACGATTATAAGCATGTAAATGAGACACATTTTATAATCGGAGATACAGATAATTAAAGAATAATAGGATAAACAATGAAATACAAATAAATGTTCAACCAACAAAGAGCTGGAATAGCAAATTAAGATCAGACAAAACCAACTTTAAGACAAGAATTTTTGCTAAACAACAAGAATCACATTTTATATTGATAAGAGAGTCAATTCATCAAGAAGATATAATGATTAAAATATATATGCATCTGAATATGGAGCTCAAAAATACTTGAAGCAAAAGCTGGTAGAATTGGAGGGTGGAGAATAAATGAGCCATTTGGCTGTAGATTAAATTCCCACTTCCAAGAATGGATAGAGCAAGTAAGTAGAAGTTCAACAAAGAAAATGGAAAATTTGAAAAATAGCATGAAATAATTAAGTCTAGCAGATATCTATAGAACATTCTACCTAATAGAAAAGACTTTGAGCTGAATAAAAATGAATGCACAATATATAACATATTATGAGATGCTGAATAGCAGTGCTTAGAAATAATGTGTAGTTGTAAAATGCTCTTATTAAACAGGAAATACCTTAAATCAACAATCTAACCTTCAACTTTAAGTTCCTAAGAGAAAATGAAAGCCAAAACATGTAGAGTAAGGAAATAATAATGGTTAGAGAAGAAAAAAATAAAAAGAGAATTTGAAAAAAATAAGTAGAATATATTGATGAAGCCAAAATAAGGTTCTTGACATGGTTAGAAAATGATAAACCAATAGCTGGGCTGCTAAAAGAGAGAGAAAGAAGACTCCATTTACTAAAATTAGGAATAAAATAAGGGCATCACTGACTACCTTAGAGAGAATATAATGACAGTAAGGAATATGATAAATAGCTGTATGGACCAAATTAGATAAATTAATTGAACACATTCCATGAAAGACACAAACACAAATAACTAAGATGAAATAGCTAAACTGAAGCAAACAAAGAGATTGAATTTGTAATATAAATAACTGGAATGAAGAAAAGCCTCAGGCCTAGGTGTCTTCACTCATGAATTTTATTCAACTTGTAAAGAAAATTAATAGCAAAGCTTCACAAATTTTTCCAAAAATTATCAGAAGAGGGAGTCCTTCTAAGCCATTCTGAGACCAGTGTTGCCCTGATAATAAACAAATACATCAAAAGAAAAGAAAATGCAGATCAATATCTCTTAAAAATATAAACACATAATTTCTTAGTACAATACCAGGAAAATGAATGCAGCATCTATGAGAAGGATTATTCCCCATGACCAAGAAGGATATTTCCCAGCTGTGCAAGGTTGGTTGAACATCTGAAAATCAATCAATGTAATACATCCTTTCAATAGAATAATAATTTTAAAAAAGTGATCATCTCAAAAGATGCAATAAAAGCACAGTAAAATCCAACACCCTTTAGCAATTAAAAAAAAAAGAATATTCAACAAGCAAGAATAACAAGGAATTTCTTCAACATGGTAAAGATTAGCTGTGAAAAAAACACAGCTTACTTGTGAAAGACCAAAATATTTCCCCCTTAGATCAAGAACAAGCCAAAGATGCCTGAAATTGCTACTTCTATTCATCATGGCACAGAAGTTGATCATTTAGGAAAGAAAAAGAAACAAAAGTGCTGCAGATGGAAAGAAAGACTACTTGCAGATGACTGAATTTTGCATGTAGAAAATTCTGAAGATTCCACTAACAACTATTAGAACGCATAAGCATATACAGTAAAATAAATCAATATAAAAATTCAAATATATAATATATATAATGAATCATGTGCAAATAATAGTATTTTACAGTAAAATAAACAAAACTGACATTAAGAAAGAATCTCATTAGTAATAGGATTAAATAAATAAAATTTAGCGAAAGAAGTGCAAATCCTGTACATTGAAAAATACAAAAATTTTTTTTAATTCAAAAGGATTTTTAAATTAATGGAAAAAATCCTGTGTTCATCATAATTAACACAGATTTAATATTCCCAATATTAATCTACAGATTTCATATAATCTCGGTTAAAAACCAAGAGGTATTTTGCAAAATTTGGCAAGCTGCTCATAAAACTTATATGGAAAGGCAACAACCCAGAATAGCCAAAATAACTACGGAAAAGGAGAACATAGTTGGAGGATTCTAAAATCTACTGTAAGCTGCAGTAACACAGGCGCTGAAGTATTTATGCAACAGTAGATTTGTGGATCAACAGGATAGAATTCAGAATCCAGAAGTAAACCTTCATATATACGCTCAATTGATTTCTGGCAAGGATGCTAAATTGTTCAATGGGGGGAAAGTTTTTTTTTTTTATTAAACAATAGTGCCAGATCTTTAGACCACATACCATACTCAAAAAAAAAAAAAAAAGAAAGAAAAGAAACAAAACCCAGACCATAGATCACATACAAAAGCAAAATTATAAAACTCTTTGATCAAAAACATAGAAGTAAAACTTTCAAATCATGGGATAGGCAATGGTTTCTTAAATATCCTACCTAAATGAAAAATACGAATGAAAAAAATTGGACTTCTTCAAATTTGGGAAAAAATATTTTGCATGTCTAAGGTTATTATCAAGAAAGTAAAAAGACAACCTATAAAAAAAGAAGACACAGGAAATATTCGTAAGTTATATATATGAAAAGGGTCTAGCATCCAGAATATATAACAAATCTTGCATCTCAATAATAAGAAGCCATATTAAGCCAATTAAATTGGGCAAAGGACTTAAATAGGTATTCTTCTAAAGAAAATTACCAATAGCTACGAAGCGTATGAAAGATGTGCAACATTGTTAGTCATCAGAGAAATGCAAATCAAAACCACCATGGGATGAATCTCCTTATTCAGCAAGATGGCTAAACTTAAATAGACAGACAATAAAAACAATATTGAACAGGATGTGGAGAAATAGAACCCTTATATATTGCTGATGGGAAAGTACAAAGGTGCAAACAATTTGGCATTTCCTCAAAATGCTAAACATAAATTTATCAGATTATCTAACAATACCACTGATAGTAAAATGAAAATATATGTCACTTGAAACTTCACAGCAGCAGCATCCATAATAGCCAAAAGTGGAAACATCCTAAATGTCCAACTAATGATCAATAGATAAGCAAAATGTTGTGCATCCATTACAATGGAACAATATTTGATAGTATAAGGGATCGAGAAACTGATAAATGCTACCACATGCATGAATTTTGAAGGCATTAAGCTTACTGTAAGAATCTGATCACATAGAACCAAACTCAATATGATTCTATTTATTTTAAATATCTGGAATAGGCAAATAATTAGAGACAGAAAGTAGATTAGTTGCCTAGGGTTAGAACTGGGTAGGAAAAAGGGAAAAGCTGGAAAGATAATTGCTAATGTCTATGGGTTTTGTTTTAAGGTTTTGAAATTTTCTGACAGTATGTTGTAGTGATGATTGCACAATTCTGTGAATATACTAAAAACCAATGCAGTGAATATTTGAGTGTGTGAATTTTATGGTATGTGAAATATTTCTCAATAAGCATGTAAAAAAGGTTTTCAGTCTTTTTCTGATAGACCGGAGGGAAATTATATATTCTCTTACTTCAAAAGATATCTTGTCTTCAGAGAGAAGAATTGTGTGGATAGGTTTATAAACACAGGAAATACAAATGAGTAGCTGAAGTTTGTGGAATGTATTTATTACTTAAAATGGAGGAAGAACAATCTCATAGTTGAGTGAAATCCCAAGAACTTATTTTTACACACTTACAATTTCCAATTATTCTCAACAAAATGTCTTAATAATTTGTCTTACTTTCCATGCCTATGAGAAAATTATCTGGGCCACCCATGCATCTGTTCATTCCCCCATCATCCACTATCCATCCATCCATCCATCCATCCACCCATCTATCCATCCATCCATGTCTACATCAACCCTTGGATCCATCCAGTTAGCGTAGAATAAGAGAATCATGATCAATGTGACTTAGACATTTAGCAGAAACATAAACAAATCCAATAACCCCTAAACAAGATGGTTTCTTAAAAGTAGCAAGCAATGTGATCAAGAGGAAATTGCTGAAGGGCTTGGAAGCTTGGGCTACATCTCTGCAAATGAACTGTAGATGATTTTATTCCTGTTGCAGTCTTGTACAGAGTGTGCAAAGCATCATGCACAGTGCCTCCATTTATCCCAAGGGAGAAAAAGAGTTCTCTGAACATGAATGTTAATTTTGCCCCATCTGTTACATTGACATGCTATGAAAGTAATGGTAACTGTCACAAAAGTGTCTGAGATCCTCAAACAAAAGGCAATTTGACAACAGAATCCATTATCTCTTATATCGCTAACCTTTAGAAAGATCAGAAACTAATCGTGACTTCCGTGTGTTTATATTCGATCTTTCAACTTAGGATTCCTCATTTCCTTTAGTAATAAATCACACTAACAGTGGTTATCTCTCACTGCTTATTAACAAACATGAAATCAGAAGGGAAATATGCTGTTCTGATGGAAAGCCATGCTCCTTCTCCTATGTCTTATACTCCTTTTTTATTTTTAATTTAATTGGAGAAGGCGAAGTTTCCCACAACTGAGAGTGCTAAAAGGCCTCCACTTTCCTAGACTGGGTTTTGACATATTTATACAAGGCCTTCTTATGTGGGAGGCGGAACCAAATCTGCCCAGATAGCTGCTTGCCTGCTATTCATTTCACTTCTAAGTCATTGGGTTAATGCAAACAAAGCTGTGCTAAGAGTAGTAATTCCATTTGTGGATAATAAAGTTTACTATCTACAAGGCAATCATTTGAGGGTAATAAACTTTCAATTACATTCTGTTTGAAATATATCTTATCTGTAAAATATATTCTTCTTGTAATAACTATTACCTAATGCATTTAGGCACATCATTAATTTACTCCCCCTGTTATCTGTTTTCTGGATCCACATATTTTACAGAAAGATACTTTTTATTGAAGTGCAGAGGGTGAAAATACAGAGATGATTTCTTTGTAGAGACTGAGAATTTGCATTGTGGTACTATAGTAGGGAAACACTTTTCTCTCTCTGGTTATAAATGGAATATTCAGTGCACATAAAATTTTTACTTTGCTCTTTCTTTGTGTAGGATAAAAAATATATCCTTTGTATCTGATAGGTATATCACTAGATTCTAAGAATTTTGATTCAGAAATGGGTAAACTTCATTATAAATTGATTCTTCATGTTGATTTCAAAGCTTAGCTACCAACTAAACCCACAAGCCCTCAAATTGCAGTCTTCAGCCTCCTCATTCAGAATCTCAGATTCACCTGAGTGCCTTTCAGCAATGGCGAGCTCAGGTGTCTACACCCATCTCCTGTCTCAGGACCTCTGTGGCCAGCACAGAGGGGGCTTCATTTTTACCACAGTTTCAGATATTGCATGAGCCCACAAAAGTCTGTGCGCTAGGCAGTGCCTTCTGTCAGCTTTCTTCAAGACAGCTCAACCTACCGGAAAGACATATAAAACAAATCCTCATGATTCCAGCATTGGTTTTCAGAGGAAGCCATCCTCCAAATAATGCGTCCTCTCTATTCAATTTTCTTACATCTATTTGTCATCATTTCCCACTGCCTTTATTTGAATCCTTTTATTTTTACCCCTGTTTGTTTACTATTCATTTGTGAAAACTGGTACAGAATCCTTTTCTAGATTCTGGGTTTCTCTTAAATTTCTTCCACTGGTATCATACATTTGGTTAGTCACCCATTTCCTCAAATCCTTGTTACATGAGAATTTATCTTTTAACTTTTTTACTTTGAAATACTTTCAAAATTATAGAAAAGTTACAAAAATAATACAAACCCACATGGAGAACTGTAATATACTATTGTCTCCTCCCTCCAGACACCCAGATACATTGATTTTAACAATATGCCATATTTGCCGTACCATATCTATCTATTTCTCTATCTCTCTATCTATTCATCTACCTATTATCAATCCCTTTTCAGAATAATTGAATGTAGTTTGTATACATCATGCTCCTTGAACACTGAATACTGCCATGTACATTTCTTAAGAACAAGGATATTTACTTATGTAGCCACCTAAAGTACAGTTATAAAGGTCAAGAAACTTGACATTGTTATAAACTTACAATTTATATTCCAATTTTTCATCTGTCCTATTAATGTCCCTTTTAGCCTTTTCGCCTGGCTTACTAGATCCCATTTAGGATTGTGTTTTGCATTTAATTGTCATTGTCTCTTTATTTGCTCTTTCTACATGAGACCTTTTAATATGATACATTTATTCTACCCATTAAGGAATGAAAGTAATGAAATGTTCTACAGGGAGAAAATGTAGGGTGGGAACTCTAGACGCTGCAGCAGGTCTCAGAAAGCCCTCCTGTGGTCATGCTGGTAGTGAGTTAGGAGTCTTTATTCATGCCCAGGTGAGCCTGCTTCTCAAGCACACACCTGTGTTGGATCACAAGGAAGAATGTCCCCAAACATTGGGCAAGATCACTAGGCACCTAAGAAGGCATCATCAAGTAAAGGCCCTGAGTAATGCCCTAAGAATGAAGCTCCATCCCTTTCTTATTGGGTTACCTTGAGCTTGGTCCTTAATCTCCTTGGGGCTCAGTAATGCAGATAGAAGCATTCTATAATGAGATAATGACTACTTCTTAAGGCTGCAATACAGATTAAATGAGATAATGATGCTGATCAGTGTATAATAAAATTCGTAATAAATTATTGGGAATATAGGATACAAAATACCCAGTCTTGCCTTGAGGTGTGATAGAGAGAAGGCCAGGACATTTTTTTTTTTTTAAAGGCAGCTAGGCAGGAGGCTATCACTTCTTGGAAGGGTATTCAGCCTAGTTTGGAACAAGATGTTGAAAGCATGTCTTTTTCATATTCCAGAAAACTGTAGCAAACAAGAACATGTCAGTTTTGTAAGCCAATAAAAGCAGCAGATCAATCCTGGACTGATGGATTTCTTCTCAGGAACCCTATATCTTAGCCAATGTCTTAAATATGTGTTGTATTGTATTAGATGGAACTGAATCTAATTAAGTAGGCTTGATTAGCTGTAGCCTGCCTGGAATTGTGATGTTCAGGGATATTTACTGTCTGTGTTTTCAGGGAAAGCTATAGTTTGGGACAATAGATGGAGCTCAGAAAAAATGTCCATGTCACCCATCTTTCTTGGTTAAGTAATGGGCGTGAAGGCAGGTCTCTATCTTCTAGTCATTCTCTCACTATCTCTATCTTCTAGTCATTCTCTCATAGCCCTCACTACAAGAGAGCTTAAGATTATGGTTAAGGGGGTATTCAAATTATTCTAGTGGGAGATAAGTACATAATCAAATGATTTGAGTGGCAAAAACAAAACCAAACAAAAAACATACATTGGTTAATGTTCTCTGCAAACTAGGAAAACTATCTCAACACAATTCCAATAATTCTGACCATAAATGGATGATCAATATAGTTAGAAAGAGAAGAACAAGGTGGTAAAAGGCGTTTTTAGGCTCAGGATGAACTGAACCTGTCTGATATCCTTGGAAAGGTGTCCATGGAGAGGGACTGATTGAAATATGAGAGTGAAGCAAGGATCTCATAGGAGAGCAGTAATATTAATGGTTAGCAATGGATGAGTCAGTAGGGTGGACTTTCATCATTTTCTTTTTAGAGCATCTAAAAGTAAGATGGACTGAGGTAGGAGAGACAAGTAGTTACGGATGAAAATAGGTGAAACTATAGGGGAGAAGAATGTCTTCGCTCTCAAGAGAAATGGCAGATGTATACTCGTTTAAAAGTCCAGTTGTACTTGCACTGTGGTATTTTGTTGATGATAGCTTTCCAAATACAGAAGAACTCTTTCTATCACCAGCATGAGGTGCAGATGGCAAAAGTTAAAGTCTATTTTATGTTTTGTCTTAAAAATCTTAGTCATATATGCAAATGTAGGTTTTAGGAAATGTGATTTGATCTATGGAATTTTAACAAGATTCTTGGGAGTTTTTAATATTTAAACCATCAAACTTACATGAAACCCTTTTTCCTTGCCCTTTTTACCATCTTCCATACCTCCTAAAAACTACCACACTCTTAGAGCAAGGAAAATATAAAATTTCACTTATACCCACTAAATTCAGTTCTTCAATATTTTCTGAACTAAAATGATAAATGGCAATAATGATGACAAAAATGATCCTTAGATTTCCTTAAAATCCAAGTAGCAATTGAAATGACCAAGAGAGTCCAGGAAGTGTCTTTGAGCTGGTTCCATCATGGCCCTTGGCCACAAGTGTGGTTGTGGACAAACAGTGGTACCACCTCATAAAGGCCAGGACCCTGCCTAGCTCAACTAGAACATCTCTGAGCTATATTCTGCTCTGACCATATGTTTATGTCTCTCGCTAGTGAATGCACTTAGCTTTGAAACTGGTTCTTTCTTGAGATCCTTTCTTCTCTTTGTCTGGGTTAGAGATTATACAATGGTATAAAATCAGGGCTATTATCAGATTGGGGACTTGGATATTTTCTACTCTAGTGATTCTCGAGATGTGAATCCTCAGCCCACTGCATCAGTATTGCCTAAGAATGTACGAAAAATTAAAATTTGCACTCAACGCAGATGTATCAAATTGGAAACTCTAAAAGTATAACCCAGCAATCATTAACAGGTGTGATTCTGATGCACAGTAAAATTTGAGAATCTAACTCAATCCAGATCTACGGAAATAATGATACAAAGTATCAAGGCAAGGTAGAAAAAAAAATAAACCATGTAACTGGTTTTGTTTTAGGAAAGCTTATTTTTAAACAGTTGAAAATAACTTACTCCTTTTTGGTCATATAGATTTCCCTCTGTCATGTTTTTTGTTTGTTTGTTTTTTGTTTTTTGTCCAAAAACCAATAGTACACTATGTCCCTTTAATAACACAAGTTGTCTTTATTGAAATGTAATTTTTTACACATTACTTCTGGTTAATAATTCTTTACAGCAACCAATCTAGAAACTGTGGGAAAATGAGAGAAGCCGTTTTTCTAAGCATTCCTAAATACAGAAATGCATTTATGCTAGGGCATCCCTGGAACTAAGTACAATGACATTTCACTTTTAAAAACTGCATAGTCATTAATTTCAGTAACCAATTTTATCATTACTCTTGGTCCCACCTAATTTACCCAAAATTTTAATTACTAGGGTATTTTTTCTGAAATAACTTTACCATCTTTCAACTGTGTCTGTCAAATTACAGGTTGGTTTAGAATTTTAATTTTGCTCTCCCAATTATTAATGGGAGGTGAGAAGTCTATACGTAATATTCACACAGAAAGACATGTATTTTTGGTTTAACGTGATACCCAGACCCATCTAATAACACAAGGAAAAGAATGATTAATTAAAACACCTGAAAAAAGTCAGTGGGAAAATAAATGGCCATGATAACTGTTGGATCAAAGAAAACTATGCTGGGTATTTTGGCAGACTTTTGAAATAAATTCAAGACTTCAGATATTAATGAAAATTCCAAAATTTCTTTAAAAAATTATTTAGAAAAAAGACATGGGAAATATCAACATAGAAAAACATTAAAACCAATCTTAAGCGATTCTTTCCCTTTGCTATTCCTTTAGGAAATAATCAATTGATCCCGAAGCAATCTATTGCTATTTTTTCTCACTGTTAAATGTTGGTTTGTAGGAGTGCATCTCACTGTCTGCAGTGAGTACAACTGCATTTCTCACATTGATAAAATACTAGACTTGTGATTATATAAATGAGCTTGCATGCAGCCAGCCAGCCTCCCTGGAGTTCTGTATTTAGGTCTCTGGCCCAGATTTTCTCAACATTTTAGGCTGCTGTATATTTAGAATTGAATACAAATGAGTTTCAGAAAGACATAAATTATCTAAAATCGTTCTATACTGCAAAAAAATTTTCTCAAATGTTTCTTTGTAAGGATTTTCTTTTATCACTTGTGTGCCATTTTGACCAGTTTTTATTCTTGTGATATAAAAGCTCCATTATATTGTAATCAATTCCAGTTCTTAGATTATTTTTCACTACCTGCACATTTTATCAACAATGTCTTTGCTCTGTTTGTAGAAGGGCTTTTTAATAGGTATCTGCACATGGTAGAGATTCTATATTTACTTTATACCTTTTTGTTCTGGAAACTCTTTGCTATTTCAATTCCACATTGTCTTGGACAACTTGGTATGAGTATATGCAAAATAGCCTACTGGCTTTTTTTCGGTTTTGGTCATAATAGCTTGCCTAGGCTAGTTAGATCATCTGGTTAAAGCAAGTTATTAATAAGATAAATGTTGAAGGGCCAACCTCCCTCAAGACCAAATAGCTTCACAAGGAGGAAAAGACAGTGCCCCCTCTTGTGCCTGAAATCTCACCACAATGCTGAAGGGAGATGCATGACCATAACTGTGAGTAGAAAAAATAACCCAGATTAAGGACCCCTAAAGAGAAAGGAACCTATAATAATCCCTGGTATGCAGCAGATGCTTTAAAACATATTTGTCTAGGAAATGAGAGCAAAGAGAGACATCTGTATAAGAACAGGCTCTATTTCTTAAGTGTGTAGGAGAAAGTATAAGAAGTGATTTAATGAAGGAAAGGAGATGAGGGGTCATCTTAATAACAAAATATGGCCTTGTCTTTAAAGGCTGGGTGCTGTCTGGGCCTCCCTTTGTGCCTAGGCTCGGCCATTATTCATTTCTATGGCCATAACTTCACCATTTTCTCTTCAGTTGGTAAACAGATATTGGCACCAGTCATATCCAGGGACAGCCTGTCCTGTGCTGGTACCCATCCACCAAAATCCTATATATATACTGCTCAGCCTATTGAATAGAACTGATTTTTCTCCATTTTCCCTTCTCTCTCAACCATTCCACCTCTTAATTGGTTATTTATAAATGAAACTTTTTATTTTGTAATAAATATAGGACCACAGAAAGCTGAAAAGATAGTAGAGAGAAGACCCATGTTTCCCCCAGTTTCCCCGGGTGGTTGTATCTTAATTATAGTATAATATCAAAATCAGGGATTTGAGAGTGGTACATTGTGTGTATTTCTATGTAATGTTCTCATATATGTAAATTCATGTCACCACCAGCGCAATCAAGATATAAAATTAATATCGTCATTACACAGATCTTTCTCATGGTACCCCCTTCTAGCATGCCCGCCCACACTCATTCTTGGCAAACACTAATCTGTTTTTCATCTCAATGATTTTGTCATGTTGTGAAAGTTAAATGCATAAAATCACATAGTAATTGTCATTTTGAGGTTGGCTTTCTACTATCAGCACAATGCCATTGAAATCCATTAAAGTTGCCTATGCCAATAGCTTATTCCTTTCTTTATTGCTCACTAATATTCTGTGGCATAGGTGTCCAAAAGTTTATTTATCCATTCATTTATGGACAGAAATTGATTGTTTACAGTTTTTGACTATTAAAAATAAAGCTGCTATAAGCACTTATGTACAGATGTATGTGCAAGCATGAGTTTTCGTTTCTCTGGGCTAAATGCCCAGATATGAATTTTGGGGTCATATAGTAATTTTGTGTGTATTGTTTGTTTACTTTTGTTTTTAGTAAACTGCCAAACTTTTCTAGAGTGGCTATGCTATTTTACTTTCCCACCAGCCATGCACGAGGTATTCAAATACTTTACATTATTTGTAAGCATTTTTTATTTTAGTTATTTAAATGTGTAGTGATCTCTCATCAGAGTCTCAATGTGCATTTCCCTAATGGCAATAATGTTGAGTACCTTTTCATGTGCTTATTTTTCATTCATGTCCTCATCAATGGAATGTCTGTTCATGTCTTTGGTCCACATTCTAATTAGATTATTTATTTTTACTGTTTGGTTTTAAGACTTCTTTATATGGTATAGATACAAGTTCTTTATCAGATGCATGATTTGCAAATAATTTCACACATTTAGTAACTTGTATTCTCATACTATTGATATAAACTTTCATAGAGCAAAAGTTTTGAAATTTGATACAAGTTCAATGCATCAATTTTTTTCTGGGTTTCATTTGTAAAAATTATTTGCCTAGACTTAAATAACAAAGATTTTCTCCTAAGTTTTAGTCTAAAAGTTTTGCAGTTTTGCATTTTACATTTATATCTGGAATGCATTTCAAGTTAATGTTTGTAAAAGTTGTATTAGGTAGAGTTTCATATTTTTGTCTATGGATATCCAAATGCTCCAGCACTAAAATGTACTATACTTCTTTCATTAAATTGAATCTGAAACTTTGTCAAAAATCAGTTGGTGATACTGATTTGGGTATTTTTGTGGGTTCTCTAAACTGTTTCATTGATCTTTGTCTAAATCCCTTCACCAACACCACTCAATCTTCATTACCATATAATAATTTTTAATATAAGGTAGAGTGATTGCTTTCAATTTATTCTTTTTCAGAATGTTTGAACTTTTTGCACTAGTTTCTTTGACTCTGCCTTCTTTTTAGGTTTACACCTAAATATTTCATTTTTGGCAAACTTAAATGCTATTGTATCTTTAATTTCCATTTCTATGTGTTTATAACTAGTATATAAAATTACAATTAAATTTTGCATGTTGATCTTATTTTCTGTAAACTTGCTGAAGTCACTCAGTCCTAAGCTTTACATGTGCATTCTTTGGAATTTTCTATGTGCACCACCATGTGATCTGCAAATAGGAACAGTTTTATTTGATCTGTATGCTATCTATTTCTTTTGCTTACTTTATTACACTGATAATAACCTCAAGTACTAGGCTGAACAGTGTGTTAATTTCCACATATTTATAAATGTTCTAGTTTTCTTACTGTGGTTGATTTCTAGCTTCATTCTATTGTGGTTGGAAAGGATGTTTTGTATAATTTCAATCTTTTTAAATTTATTGAGACTATTTTATGGCCTAGCATCTTTCCTGGAGAAGAGTTCATATAAAATTGAGATAAATGTGAATTCTGCTTTTGTTGGGTGCAGTTTTCTATATATGTCTGTCAAGTCTAGTTTGCTTATCATAATGTTTACATCCCTCTGTTTCCTTATTGATCTTCGGTTTCAATGTTCTGTACATTGATGAAACTGATGTGTTGCAGTTTTCAGCTATTAATGCAAAAAGTGTCTATTTCTCCCTTCAGTTTCGTCCATGCTTGTCTCATATATTTTGGAGCTCTGTGGTTTGGCACATATTCGTTTATAATTGTTTTATCTTCTGGTTGATTGGCATTTTATTACTATATAGTGTCCTTCTTTGATAGCTGTAACAATTTTAGCTTTGTCTTGAATTAGTTAAGTTGGATTTCTAATTTGTGTCTGGTTGGAGATCAAGGGTGACAGTATTGGAAACAAAGAAAATAATTCTACATAATGATAGTTTATTACTCACAGGTCCCAGAGAGAAAGAAGCACCATGAATGGTTTACAGGGAGTGAGATCAACTCAAGTGACTCTACCAGCAGATGGGGAGCACACAAATAGAGCTAGAGGGACATGTGGGCTTGTGCCTTTATTGTGGTTTAGGGGAGGAGGTTAGTACAGTTCCTGGAGGAGTCAATGATTGGTTTATTTAAAGGGAAGAGGGAAAAATAGGGGCTTGGGAGTGGTGGGCATGGTTAGCTTATCATTTAGGGCCATCTGGTTTGGGTGAGGCATGTGGGAGGCATGGGTGGTAGCCACAGATGTGAGTTTGAGGTCTGGAGAGTTGATGCCCAAGGACTGGAAAGCTGCTCATTTACTAGGCCAGAAGACAGCATTGGAACAAGTTGTTTAGCCAAGGTAAGTTGGATGTTGAGGCAGTATGCAAAAATTTTGTTAGTTATTGTATGACTATTTTATCCAATATTAGTATAGCCATCCCAACTTTCTTTTGATTACTATTTGCATGGAATTGTTTTTCCATCCCTTCATAGCCAACCTATTTGGCTCTTTATTTGTAAGGGAGTCTCTTGTAAACAAGATATAGTTTAATCATGCTTTTTTTAAAAAAAAATCCATTCTGTAAATCTCTGTCTTTTAAGTGGATAATTCATTCCTTTTATATCCAGTTTATTACTGATGAGAGAGTATTTATGTCAGCCATTTTTTTCCTTTGCTTCTTCACTGTAGTCTACTTTTTGTGTATAGTTGATCTTTTGTCATCCTTTTGTAATCCTTTTATGATCCCTTTCTCACTTCCATTTTTGTATATATTTTAAATACTTTATTTGAGGTTACCATGGGGTTTGTATTTAACAATCCAAACCTATAACCAATTAGTTTCGAATGGAAACTATTGAAGCATAAGTTCAATAACATAAACAGTTTCTCTTCTATACTTCTCCATTACCTCTCCTTATGTTGTTCATTTCACACAATACCTCTTTATATGTTTACATGTCTATTACATAGAAATATGATTATTTTTTATTCAATTGTATTCTAAATCTTAAAGGAAATTTAAAAAGTAGAGTTACATACTGAGAATACAATTAGATTAGGCTTTGGATTTATACATGTTGTTACCTTTCTGGAGAGTTTGGCTCCAAGATACTATCAACTGTCCTTTCCTTTCAACTTGAGGAATTCCATTTAGCATTTCTTGTACAGCAGATCTCCTGCTGATGAGTTCTCTGTTTTTATTTATTTGTGAATGTCTTAAACTTTCTCTCATTTTTGAAGGACAGTTTTGCTGGATATAAAATTGTTGCCTGGCAGTTTTTCTAAGTACTTTAAAAATGCCCTACCACTGCCTTCTCACCTCCATTATTTCTTACTGAAGATCCCTTTTAAGTGACAAACCTCCTCTTCTCTCTTTCTGCTTATAGAATTCTCTCTTTTTCCTTATCATTTGACATTTTGATTATGATATTTCTTATAGTATTTGGGTTTATCCCATTAAGCATTAAATTGGGTTGGAAATGCATATTCATTTCTTTCTTAAATTAATTTTTTTCCCATCTGCTTTCCAGACTGTATGATTCCCATTTTTTGCTGATGTCTGGGCATCTGATTATTTTGATAAGTTAGCTTTGATTCGCTTTGTGTCAAGGCTCTTTTTGATGCTTGATCCAACTTATTCTGGACATTTGGAGTAGCTCTTGCTTAACTGTTCAGATTTCATCAGCTCTTCTTCATTGGATCCTCGCCCTGGATATGCATTATTGTTTTTAAGATTGCACTTTTGTACAATATTTCACCTCCAGGGAAAGCTTCCTTTTCCTCCTTCTTGCTCTGGAAATCTTAAACTTGTTCTGTTTGGTTTTGAGCAAAATTTTCTCCCCAGCTCTTATGGTTTGTTTAAATTTTCTCCCTCACTCAGTGCCACTATTTCCATATATATATATATACACATATATACATAGATGCATATGTATATGTATTATATATATATATATTTTAGTTTTGAGACACATCCTTTATTTAAGCAGTTCACATCCCACCGCTATTCTCCTTTTTTTTCCTCCACTTCTGGGGACCCAGAAATTTGGGTCACTCAAAAAAATGTCTGTTATGCATTTAGGTGTTCCTACAAATAGAGACTGGATTGAGTGTGTGCACTTTTACCACTAGTTTTCTTTACTTTTCTCTTTACTTTTTTCGCCTGGGAACAATTTGTATGCAGTTCTCCTCAGACACTGTGTTGCATCCTGGGTCTCTACAAACTTGTGTCTAACTTGGGCTCTAACTTGCTCCTGTGGGTGATTCTACAGTCTGTATCTGTGGCAAGAGGGACCCAGGCAGTGCTGCTTCTTGTACCTCCCAAGCTGTGCAGTACTGAGTGAGGGAAAGAGGTCTAGACTGACAGGTCCAGGATGAAAATCTCCTACCTGGTTGTTCTAGTTTGCTAGCTGTCAGAATGCAATATATCAGAAACAGAATGGTTTTTAAAAGGGGGAATTTAATGAGTTGCTAGTTTACAGTCCTAAGGCCGAGAAAATGTCTCAATTAAACAAGTCTATAGAAATGTCCAATCAA
>PVIY010005977.1:73131-90591 GCA_004026745.1 Myrmecophaga tridactyla | reverse complement strand
GTTGCCCCGAGCACTTGGCGCGCCCCGGTCGCGCTCCCGGCGAGTCTCAGCCTGCTCGCGACCGCGACCCGGGCCCCGCGCCTTCCCTCCCGCAGCTGCTCGCCCCGCGGGTCTCGCACGTCACACCGGCAGGTCGCGCTCGGCGCCCGGCCAACCCTGCCCCGGGCACGCCGCGCCCGCGCCCGGGGTCACCCCGCCCGGCCCTCTCGGCGCTGCGCCCTTCGCCTTCCCCAACTCCAGCCGCTCGCTATTTTCACACCTCCCAGTGCCCCGGCCCCGGCGCCTGATTCAGTGCTTAGTAATTAATTTGGCGTTTCAGAATGGTCAGCGGGCTGGATAATGGGTGCATTCATCCCCTGGGCTAATCTGAACAGAGGTGGGAAGAAAGGCTTTCACAGACAGAAAATGCCATTCGCCCAGCGCTCAAAGGGGCTGTCACTCCCAGAATAAATCGCCGCCGCGCCCGCCGGCTCCTCTGGCCATTTCCATACAGCCCGGGTCTGCGCCGCGGAGCCGCGGGCCTCGGCCTCGGCTCCCGGGAATCTCTCACCCGAGTGCCTTCTCCTGTTCGACGGGAAAGTCGGGCGAGAACGGGACCCCGGCGGAGGGCCGAGGGGAGTCGGGGAAACAGGGGGCTTGTTTTAAGACCACAGGGGACAAAGAGATTGATTGTAAAAGAAGATGCTAAACTAGAAGGAGGCGCGGCCTGGCTCTAACTCCAGGCGCAGACGTTGGGAGCTGGGGCCTCAGAGAGTAACCTCCCAAACTCCGCGGTTCGCAGAGGGGGAACCGCGGCCCAGAATGGACAATAGCTTGCCCGAGTTCACACAGCAAAATTCTGAGTTCCCTAAATTGTGAATCAAACAACGCAGAAGCGTGGATGGTAGAAATAGGGGGCGGCTGGTATTTTGCGGCCCGGTTCCTTTGCCCTTGGAACTGGCAGGTGGCACGTGCCCTTGCCGGTCTCCTGATCGGACCTGGATTCTGCCCTGGGGCGTCAGCTGAGCAGGGACAGTGCCTTGATGCTCTGATCGCTTCTCAATCCCGCGCGTGCCCAGGGTCGCTCCATGGTGGGCGCAAACGCCCTATGGGGTCCCGAGAGCGCTGGGCCTTCCCTGGGCTGTGCCCGCTGCCCCTCGCGAAGCGGGATCGTGCGCTCCAGCCTTCGCCCTGCCCCTTTTGGGTGGCAGGCGCACCAACAGCGCCCCCGATTGGGCAGTGGAGGGCCGGCGCGCGCAGGCCTGACTTCGCAGCTTGAAGCTCTGGCGCTTGATTTCCATGCATTGGGCGGTCCCCGTGAGTCCACCCAGATTTGACCCTGGGCCCTTCGCCCCAGTGGTAGCCTTCGGTGGGGGGAAAGGGAAGGACCTGTGGCTCTGAGGCCGAATCTCAGAGTAAGATTGTTCAGCCTGAGGGGATGAAATAGGGAGAGAGCATCTGGGGGGAAGGGGCTTTTGGGGAATGGCCGCGTGGGTGTACCAGGATGTGTAGGGCAGTGTTATGCACTCTTATCTGGGTCAAGTTCCTTACTTGCAAAGCAAGGACAGAATGAAGTGGGCATGCCCAGGTCTTGTTAAAGGGTCCCAAAAATCACTCACCGGTAATCACCAAACCCTTTCCTCCACTTTTCTGGCACCACATTTCCACATCTCTCCTTGAAGCTTTTGCGACTCCTTCAGTTTTGAATCCCCCAATTTTTTTTCTGGGATGCCCTTCCACCTATCCCTTCATGCTTCTGGGTTCTGGCATGAGGCTCCCCTAGAATCTGGAGGGGCCCTTTCCTAGATTCTAGAGACACATGTATGGTGATACAGAGACCTGAAGTGATTTACTGGCCAGGGTGTCCCAGCTGGTGAGTGAGAGGGTTTGAACTGGAGTGGCTTTCCTGGCAGGATAGTGACTTTCCCTCTGCAGAAGCCAGCCGCTCTTGGGCCTGTCCTGGGTCTGGGCAGGGGCCCAAAGATCTGTATTTTAAACCAACCCCCCAAAGCATTTTGAAGCAGGTGGTACAGGGACCGTACTTAGGGCAATGCAACCCAAACTGGGCTCTTTCTCCACCAGCCCCTTCTCTCCAGGGTCACGGGCTTGTTTTCTGGGTCTCTTATTTAATCAAAACAGTGTTTGCTGTTTCCCCTCCACCACTGAGGCCATAATGGGTGGGATCTACCTCTAGGAGAGACCTCGGGATCCCCCAGAACGTGCAGCTTAAGAGCAGAGATGCGATAGGTGAGCCGAGCACCGGGCTGGATGAGAAATGGCCCAAGTGGGTAGACACAGGCTGACGGGATGCTGAATGTCTAAACCTAGATGCCTTGTCTAACCGGCACTGAACTGCAAGCCCCACACAGATGCTTCAAATGTGCCCAGAGGCTCCCCCGCCTGGGACAGTGTGGCCTGTCCTGGGGCCTCAGGGGCAGCAGTCACCCAGATGTGACCCAACACCTGCCCTGGTTTCACCACCCTGAGGTTCAGAGAAAAGGAGGTGTGAAAGGGGGCAGGCAGGGAGAAGGCCAGGAAGAGGGGAGGAAGGCAAGGCCGGTGGGAGGAGAAGAAGCTGTTGGGAACAGGAGGGAGGGGGAAGGGGAGGGGACGAGTCCCTATTTATGTAAGCCGTTTGTAGCTGTGGATTGTAAAACTGGGCAGGATTCTCTGGAGTAATTCATAGTGTTTGGACAAGACAAACATTGTTCTGCTTTAAACAAACCTCCAGAAAGGTCAACCTGGTTCATCCTTTGCTGCGAGGCACTGAGACTCTCCAGATGATGAGAAAATCAGATCTCAGCTGCGGGGAGAGGCTGGAGGCAGCTGTCTCCTGAGCCCTTTGGTTCCTGGGTGAAGGTACCCAGCAGGGGAGATGCCTCGGCTCTCTTTGGAAACTCTGGAGCCAGGAGACATGGGGGGAGGGGAAGCGGGGGGTGATACGCAGGACAGATGATGAGATTTGATGATACCAGGATCATCTGAGTTCTAGGGCAAGGCCAACGTGACTTACGATGCAGGTCTTGTTTATGTGGCAGAAGAGTTGTTTATGTGGGCTTGAGGGTGCAGAACTGAATTCCATCCACTCACTCTCAAGCCCAGATATGCTCCTGGACACCAAGAAATCCATGTTCCACACACATGGACACACTTTCCGGGTCCCTCTGTGTTCATTTAGCAAATAGTTTTCAAGGCCCTACTATGTGTGCTAGGTGCTGGGCATGGAGCAGTGAGCAAGAAAGACGTTACCTTGGGGGGATCTACCTGACTCGGAGCTGAAGCTGATGCTTTTTATTGATATTATTATTCATGTTCATTGTCCTATTAATTATTGACTATTAGTCATATATTATTGATGCTCATTAATACTAAAGCCCAGTATTTCCATAATGCTTCTCATCGCTGTCCTGCACATAGTCTCCAGGTGTCTGGAGCAGTTTGGCATCCTCTCACGAGCGTGGTGTTTCTGTGGTAACCATGGTGATGGTGGTGGCGCTGAGTTAGCTGGTTTTGCGAAAGTTTACAAAAATTATACTTGTTTAAGGTTTTGGAAACTTCAGGGCTCTTTGCATTTTTTTTTTTCCTAACCTCATACTTCTGATATCCATGGAGACATGGAAGGAAGGAAGAGGCAAGTAATATTGCTACTCATTGTTCAGAAGAGGAAGTTGATGCCAGAGAGGTGAGGTGCCTTAGCTGCTGTCACAGAAATGCTAAGGGTGGGGAGGCTGTATGACAAGTCTCTTGGGTCAGCGCCACCCTGCTGACCGCCTAAGGGGCTCCCTACAAACAGTTCTAAGAACCAGGGCTCCAAGTCCTCAGCCAGAGGCTGGGCAGTGGCTCCTGGGCTAGGTCAAGTCCATCCAGCCCTGTCCAGTCTCTAGCATCCCTCGGTGGGCTGGCATGATAGTGCTCCTTGCCCAATGCCAGCCAGCGTCCATGGGTCAGGGAGATGCCCCTGTCTCCTCCCCAAATTCTAGTTTCCTTTAATACCTTATTATAGCTGAATAATCCATGTGCTTTCCCAATCTGTTTGGGATCAATGACCATGGCTGTTCTCATCTTGTACCATTTGTACCACCTCTTGGAGTTAAGTGACTTAAATTTTCTCCCTATATGACACACAGATCAGTAATACTCCATTTTACTGACACTTAGGGAAAATAAGCTGTTTCACATAATCTAATTTTTTCAGTTAGCAGAAGCACACTCTTTTTCGCAGGGAGAAAATTTTATGTAATCATTTTTTCATAACATTTTTCCATCAAAATCATGATTTTGTTTTTTCCACCCAACTTAGCAGAACCAAATATAGCAGGTGTTCCCTCAGTGTGGTTGAGTGGGTGACCCACATCCCATTTCGATGACTGACAGCCATCGGTAGGAACATCAGCTCCCAGGCAATCCACCCAGCCTCCCTGGCCTCAGTTTCCTCCCTTGTAAACCGGGAAGCATTGGTTTGGGTCCTCTCCAGGACCTGCTTCTGTTCTTCTCTAATTGTGCTGGGCTTGAATACGGTAATGCCCTTGGGAATTCTTGGTGGTTGCAGGACCCGTCCAGAATCCCTGGGTGGTGGCTGGGAGAGGTTCTGCTGTCAGCTGTCACTGGACAGTGTATCAGAGTTCAGCAATCACCCGTTCCCCAAGGACTCTAACCTGTGGTTCTCTGTGGCTCTAGAAGAACAGACGACACTTAACCTCAGCTGGTTCTGGTGTCCCCTGAGGGCTGAATTCCCTGATGTCGAAGCTGATGTCCTCTCAAATGCCCGGGAAACCACATATTTACCTCTGGACTGTAAAAGTTGCTAGTGTGCTGGCCTCTAGAAAAGGGAGACTAGAATAGCTTAAGCAAAACAGTATGCACTTGGCAAGCTTCTGGAGAAGCCGCTGAACTCAGCATTGTGGGTAGGTAAAGGAGAGTGAGATGTGGTCACTGTTGGTGAGGAGAAAAACCAAAGGAAGACTGTGAGAATGTTTCAAGAGAGTTAGTGGTCCCTCTTTCTGTCCCTTGCCTTTTTTTAAAAAAAAAACTTTTTTGTTGTGTAATATAACATATATACAAAGCAAAGAAAGAAAAAAGCAATAATTTTCAAAGCACTCTCCAACAAGTAGTCCTGGAAGGACAGATCCCAGAGTTTGTCATGGGCCACCATACCAGCATCTCAGATTTTTCCTTCTAGCTGCCCTAGAATATAAGCAGTAGAAGGAATAAATACTTTCTTATCACAATTGACTTTTTTTGTGTGTGAAAATAACATATATACAAAAAAGCAATGAATTTCAAAGCCCAGCACAACAATTCGTTGTAGAACAGATTTCAGAGCTTGGTATGGGTTATAATTCCACAATTTTCTGGAGACTATTGAAATAAAGAAATATCAATTTAGTGATTCAGTAATCCTATTTGTTTGTTAAATCCTACCTTCTCTGTATAATTCCACTGTCCCTTGCCTTTTAAGATTTAAAGGGGACCTTCTTAACTCTGGCATTTCTGGGATTTACTGGTCTATCAGTTTCCTATTGCTGCTATGACAAATGACCACAGACTTGATGGTGGTAATTCTCTTGTGATTCTGGAAGCCAGAGGTCTGAAATCAGTACCACTGGGTTAAAATCAAGGTGTCAGCAAGGCCACGCTCTCTCCAGAGGCTGGAGGGGAAAATCTTTTCTTTGCTTCTTCCAGTTTATAGGGGCTGCTGGTGCCTCTTGGCTTGTGGTCACATCACTCCAATCTCTGGCTCATCTTCACATCATCATCTTCTCTGTGTGGTCAAATCTTCCTTCGCTCCTTCTCCCATGGATATTAGGTGACTGCATTTAGGGCCCACCCAGATAATCAGGATATTCTCCCCATTTCAAGATCCTTAATTTAATTGCACCTGTAAGGAAAAGTCTTCCTTCCTTCCTCCCTGCCTCCCTTCCTTCCTTCCTTCTTTCCTTCCCTCCCTCCCTCCCTTTCTCCCTTTCGTCATATAAGTAGCTTTCACAGGTCCTAGGGATTAAAATGTGCATATCTTTGGGGAGACATTTTTTAGCCTGCCATAGCTGGTCACCTTTAATTGTCTATGATTCTGTGATCTTTAATTGATTAATTTTAATGAATTTGTAGGATGCTTATATTTTGGCCCAGACAGTCTGTCAAACTCTGGGGATTCAAAGGGAAAAAAAAACAGTTTCTCCTTCAGGAAGCTCATGGATAAGTCAGGGAGACAACATGGTATTAAGAGCCATGGGGAAAACTAACAGCAGGGCCTTGGAGGCACCTAAGAGGGATCTCGGAAGAGTCCCAATGGGTAAAATCCAAACACCTGCTCAACGACTAGTCTGTAAGGCTCTGCATACACTGACCCCTACCTGTCTCTCTCACCTTACCCCCGACCACTCCCCCTCTGGCTCATGGAGTCCCTGCTAACCCAGCTGTCCTCAAGGCAGTTTACCCAAGGCCAGTTGTGCCTCAGGACCTTTGCACTCGCTGTTCCTGTTGCCTTGGGTGCACCCTACCTCTCTTCGTAGACCCACGGCCCCCTTCCTCATTTCATTCACTCTGTTCATCTGGATCCTGCATGGAGAGGCCCTCTGCAACTACCTTGTCGAAAGTCCACCTCCCTTGCTGGCAGTCTGTCCCCCTCCCCTCTATTTGTTCATAGCACTTATCATAGTTGAATTGCTCTTTTTTGAGCCTTCTTTACCTCAATGGCATTTTGGGGTACGATGACTAGAATGTCCCAGGAGATTCTAAACGTGTCCAGTTTTGTTTCCAATTCTCTTTCTGAAAAAATATTTAGCCTTTTTTTTTGGTTTGAAAAAATAAAAAGGACTGTCCTGTGAGTGTGTGTGTGTTGTGGGGGTGGGGGGGTGCCTAGTGGACGGAGTCATGGATGCTAACTGTCATTAATGGACAGGACAGTTCTGCCCAGTGAAGAATTTTCTTTTCCCAAATGCCAGTAGCACCTCTGTTGAGAATTGTAGGAAACAGTTTACAGTTTATGCTCTAAAATAACATTTTTCAATTTTATCTGATAACCTTTCATCCTATAAGAGTATTTCCAATTATCCCCTCCCCTTCCCCCTTCACCCCCGCCAATGCATCCCCTTCTATTAAGCCTGTCTCTATTCCATGGCCCATTCATACACCCTCTTGAGATCCTTCTCCAATTTACTCCCTTCTTTTGGTATCACTCCCATGTCATCTCTAAACCTGGAGGTTTCACCAAGGGGACTCCCTCCTTCAGATTTTGTAAATGTTAAATGAGCTGAGCCCCAACTCTGGGGCTCAGACGCCCCCCCCCCCCACTATTTTCTCCACTGTAGAACCATCCTTTTATCCGCACCTTTTGTTTCCTTCCTCAAGGCCAGTCTCCCATCCATGACAAAGCTTCCCCCCATGGTGACCCATTTTCTTTATTTTAATAGCATTTGGGGTGGGACCTTGTCAAAAGCTTTTTTGCAAATGAAAATAAATTACATCTGCTGGTTCCCCTTATCCACAGGCATTTTCACCCCTTCAAAGAGCTCTGTTAGATTAAAGGATTTGGCGGATTTGGACTTTGTATGGGCTTCTATGCCCAACTCCTGAATCCTCAGCCAAGAAGCCTGCAAAAGGGCAGGCCTGAACTGAAGATGGAGATAAACAACACCAAGGAAATGGATCAATCTCCGAGCACCCCACATGCTATACAGGCCCATTCTTCCACTTTCCCAAACCTTTTCCAGAACAGTTCCATCCCCTGAAATGCTGTTAAGTGACCTGGGATCCCTTGAGCACTCATCCATGAGGCCCATAAGTGAGCTGAGGTCTAGAAGCCTTGAAATAGAAGGCTGTTCCACATCCTTCCAGGGTGAGGGCGCTGGTACCCAGATGTGAGGATTATGATTATTAAGGAAAAGAAACAAAACAATCATATATTGAGCACCAACTGTGTGCCTGCTGCTTTCCTCTCAGACACATTTAAAAAATCCCCACCACAAACCAATAAAGTAGGTGTCCTTACCTCCATTTCACTGCGAGGAGACGGGTAAAGCAGCTCACTCAATGTCACACAATTAGGAGGCGGTGAGTTGGAATCAGGCTTTGTCTGAGTCAAGTTCTTCCCATTTTGGAAGGATGCACACTCGCTGCGGCCCATACGGCCAGTTCTTTTGGAGAGGCCAGATACCCTATCAGAGGCTGCTTCTTTTTCTGGTCTCAATTGGGAGTCCTAGGAACCAAGTCAATGAGTGTCTGTCCTCTTAACTGAACTAGGCAAGCTCAGAAATGCAGTGAGCCTGGGCCACGGCTTGTGATGCCGATAGGCCTGAATCCGCTTCCCTCTCTCTAGGGAAGGCTGGGACCCGGTCCTGTTGGAAAGCTTCTCAACAGCCAAGCCTGTCTTGACTCTGGGACCAAACCAGAGTAGAGTTGCTGGTTGAAACTCCAGATCTTCTACTTACCAGCAATATGGCCATTGGCAAATTACCTCTCTGTGCCTCAGTTTCCTCATCTGTAAAATGGACTTGATGATATACCTGCCTTGTAGGTTGTTACAAGGATTGTGAATGAATGATTAGAAGAATGTTTAGTAGACAGTAACTGTTATATAAATGCTTGATTTAAAAAATAAAACCCTTGGTCATGCTCAAGTGAAGGCTCCTCTGCTCATTCCATCATCTCTCTTAAACCCTTCCTCTTTTCCTGTCCTCCCACCTCAAAAAACCATTAGCCCATGTCCACAATGCCCTTGATCCCCAGGGTGCACCCTCCCATGCATCCTTACCCTGTTTCCTGGTAGCCCCTCTGCCTTCATGCTCACCCCTCACTCTGACCCTCCCCAGATGCCCACTCCTCTTTCATGGGGTGCTCTTTTTCCCACACCACGCCCAGGAGACAGAGCTGTTGGCTCCTCAAGCCCACATGCTCCTTCCACCTTCACTGAAGCAACAGTGACAATGACAATGGTAAAAAGGGCTGTTCCTTTAGGGTCAGAACCACTGGGATCTTCACCGTCTACAGCTTCTCCATGGAACCCCTTCCCTGCACAGTCCATGCTCTTCTGTCAAGGAAGGCATCAGCACCGGCTCAGTCTTCATCTCCATCCTGTGGCCTGGTGCTGGTCCTCAGAGATTTCATACCTGCACGTTCAGTGCCCCCAGGGCCTTGACCTCCTAGTCACCAATCACCTTCCCCTCTGCTTCTCGGCAGAAAAGCCCATCTCATCTGCGGCTGGTCTTCATCACCCCGCATGGCTGTTCTACCTCTTCAACCCTCAAATCAGCCATCCAGTTGGTGACCTCATCCCTCTCAGTTCCCCTGCCCCATCCCTTCGTCTATCAGAATTCCTGGATCTTTTAGACCAGCTCTATCCAACAAAACTTCCTCTGATGATGGAAATATTCTTTATCTGTGCTGTCCAAATCAGGAGTTCCTCGTCACATCTGGCTAGTGAACACTTGAAATATGGCAGGTGTCATTAGCTGCATTTTAAATTGCATTTCATATTAATTTAAACTGAAATTGAAATAGTTCCCCATGGGGTGACTGGCCACCATATTGACCAGCACAGCTCTAGACCTGTGGGCTGTCTGTTTCTACTTTCCAGCCTTGCTCTGTCTTCACGTCTTCCTTTCTTTGGTTTTGTTCCATCACATCAGCCACCCTCTTGCCCTTTGTCTTTTGATCCCAACTCCTGCACAAAACTTCAACTCTAGACCAAGCCCATTGTCTACTTTCTCTAAGCCTACACTGGGGCTGCCAAGCACTGCGGGGGTTGTCCCATAACTTTGCTGGTTGGCATTCTTTCTCATTGATGGTCACCAACCACAGCAGGACCTTTATTCTGCCCAGTAAGCATTATCCTCTTCTCCCCAGTCCCCCTATCAAACCCTCTCCCTCTCCTCAAGCCTCCATGCTTCTCCCTCCTCCCTCAGGAGGATGGCCTCACTTCCTATTTCATTGAATCAAGAGAAGCTTCCAGACCACCTGACCATCATATTTACAAGGCTAGTTTTATCCGCCTTCACCCTCAGTGGATGGCCTCACTTCCTATTTCATTGAATCAAGAGAAGCTTCCAGACCACCTGACCACCATATTTACAAGGCTAGTTTTATCTACCTTCACCCTCTCCATTTCTGCTGGCCCCTTCCTAGCAACAAGTGCACTTGTTCAAATAGCCTTATCTTATAAACAACAATAAAATATCCCAACCTCCCCTCAATCCCCTGTCACCTTCTTGCTATCACTCTATCTCCTTCCTACCGCTTGTATTCACACTTCTTGAAAGCATTGTCTACGGGTGCTATCTCCACTTTCTCACCTCTCTTCACTACATACCCTGAGGCAGTCTGGCTTCTGTCCCCACCACTCCTGGGTAACTGTTCCCGTCAAGGTCACTAATGACTTCCTTGTAGTTTAATCCAAAGGACTCTTTCCAGATCTTATCTTGACCTTTAAGGCATTTGAGGCTGCTGGCTTCTGCTCTGCTCTGTCACTGCCCCTCCTTCTTTGAAATTCTCTTGCCCTCCGGTTTCACGGTTTCACCTGACTCCCCAGGTTTTCCTTTTCTTCCTCATTTGGCTACTACTAAATTTTCTTGAAACTACCACCTTCTTTTCTTCCTAGGGTGACCCCTTGGGCTCCTCCGCAGGTAAGGCTGTCTGTGTGCCAAGAATGGCAGCTCCCCCTCCCAACACATTCCTTGCAGAAACACCTGGGAATTTGCTTTCTCACCCAAGAGCCCCACTGTTGTGTTTTGAAGGACAGCTTGTACGGCGGATCCTGCTGCTCAGAGCCTGACATGCCTTTGCGGGTGTGTATTTATAACCCCCACTTTGAGACATTCTCACAACACTTGGACATCTGTTTTTTTCATCTGTCCCCACAAAAGGCAGCATGCTTTAGGAAGGGCCGCTTACAGATGAGATGACATTGGGAGAGGCTGCAGAGTGGTCAGAAAGCAACTTCCTACTAGAAATCATTAAAAGAACTGGAACATTTTTCCTGGAAAAGATGAACCTGAAGAATGATAGAGGCTGCATTCAGGCCGATGATTATGAGGCCGAACCTTGGACCTTGTTGTGTAGGGTTGGAACTGGACCAACGGTAAAAGTGATAGGGAGGCAAATTTTGAAAGGAGGTAGCGAAGTCCTACTATGTTTCAGAAGGTGCCAGGAGCCCTACTGTGTTCCAGAAGATGCCGGGCCTCCAGGAAACAAGGTGAATGAGATAGTCCCAGGTAACTGAGAACTACTAAAGGAGATAAGCTCAGACCTAAGTGACCACAAAATTGCCCCCCACCCCTACTCCCCAACTGAAGACCCCTGACCTAAGCTCAGCTGGCAACATCATCAGATAGCAGCACCCCAGGGAGTGCAGTTTCAGACTTGCAGCCACAACAGGATCCACCAAAGGCTATGCTGACGGAAACAGCGGAAACAGCGCAGAGGAAGCTTGGAGAGCACGCGTTAGTTCAGTCTCCTAGCTAACCCTGAGTGTGCCAGGTTAGGTGGGCAGTGAGCCGGGTTCCCCGATCTGCCTCTCGGGGACCCCTCCCTACCCGAACAAGTCTTTTCCTGACTTGTGTTTTGGTGCGATGCCATCAGCTTATATTGAGGGCTGATCACAGAAACCGCCCCACGGAGCTGGCTGTTGTGTCTATAATGGGGATGTTGTGGAGGACGTTTGCTCATTACCTCACACTGCTTTCCCTTTATGAGGCCCCCCAGGAGAAATTCCTGTCTGATTTTAGTACCAAGAATTGTTGTAATTCTCTTGAGCAATAGGTCTGTTTTTATCTCATGGACACTGGGAATTGTGTAACTGACAGGGTCTCCTTTTCATTTTGGCTGCGGGGAAGCTTAGGGACAAATTTGTGGCCCACCCACAGGAGGTGAATAGGGCGTCCCGGGGTGCATTTTAGCTTCATTCTATCTCTACTCTGTCTTTCCATTTGTTTTTTTTTCTTCTCTAGAGTTTGCCTTCTTACTTGATTGTACAAAATCTAGACTTACAAGGAAAAATAAATAAAAATCACCAGTAATTTCACTATCCAGAGATAATCACTATTAACAATGTTATCCTTTTATGCACACTTATTTTTTTTAATAAAAATGAGATTATGCCACGCATAGTATTTTGGAGTGGGGGGAGCATCGTGTTTTGTAATTGGTTTTATCACTTTCTAATATGTCACAAACATCTTTCCATGTAATTACATATGCTTCTTGAACAAAATTTGGAATTTCTGTAGAGATCTAGCAATTTAATGTGAATAACACTTATACCACCATATACTATGAGCCTGGCTTTATGTATAATACCATACACAATATATGAAAATATATAAATATATATTATATAATTACATAGACATGTATATAGTAGATAGCTAGAACATTGATATAGGTTAATTCATTTGAGGCTCACAAATATTTGAGCCTGTGAGGTAGATATTATTGTCCCTCTTTTATAGGAATCAAGGCATGGAAAGTTTAAAAAGCTTGCCAAGTTCATGCAGCTGAGCCAGAATCTGAACCCAGGCCTTTGGCTCCAAAGCATGAGCTCCTAATTGCTTTGCGGTCATTTAGTATACCGTTGTCTATTTAACAGTCCACGATAATTAAACATTGCATTTATTTCCTTTCAGCTCACTTCTAATTTATGTAATTTTGCCATATTTTAAGTACCCTTGAAATGGTCTCTGCCCTGAGGCAAGGCATAAACAAACTGTGATGAGCAGTAAATGGCATAAGAAGGGCAGAGCTAAAGTGCAGTCAGGGGAGAGGATGGATCCCGGCTGTCCAGCAAGGGAATGGATTAGTTTCCTTGCGGGTTGGTGAGCTCCCATCCACAGAAGTGCTGGTTTGGGTGGCCATCTCTCAGGGAAGCCCGGAAAGCATTCTTCCAAGGAGGCTGAATGAGGCCAGATGAGCCCCCAGGCCCTTTCTAGCACTCAGAAGCTCTGACTATATGAAAATGCCAATAAGACAAAATGAGGCATTTGCTAAGATAACCCAGCAAGACAGCTCTTGGGTCAGGATCAGGACCTGGGGCATTCAGTCCAGGTCTCTGACCAGAGATCACACATCTAAAAGTAACATAGAAACCAACAGAGACTTCAGTTTCAAACTCTGTTCAGCATATTTCCCCCCTAAAGTTCTTTAGCCACTCAGGCAAGATGGTCAAAGGACGCCATTACTGTCCTCAGCCCTTTTGTTAAGGAGACAGGGACTGAAGCAAGAAGAAGCTGGGTGGCCCTGGAAGATGCCCCATGAGTTTATAAATTGGGTGGGATTCTCCATTTGACAAAAGGGGTGGAGTGCATTTGCTGTTCATTGACTGGGACATCTTGGGCAAGTTTCTTCACCTCCTGAGACTTCAGTTTCCTCATCTGCAAAATGGACTGAGAGCCTACTTTGCAAAGATGTTGGGCATCCCATGAGCTTGTATAGGATAGAGTATAGCACCCTTAAGCCTGACTCAAGGAGTCTAGGGAGGCGGGGCTTGCCCCCAAGCCTAAGGCCGGGCAAAAAAGTCTGGAGGGGGGCAGGTAGTGGCCAATGCCCAGGTGCGACTCAGCTTCCTTGCCCTTCAACCTCCAACCCGCCAATGCTCCCGGGGCGTGAAAGGAGCCGCGCTCCCACCATAGGGAAGACTATGTGTGTTTTGGAGGGGAGGGGCAGCCCCTTATGGCAGGACCCCGGGGGCTTCGGGAGGGGGAGTGGGGAGCAAATAGAGGTCACACCCCTCCTCCGCCTCTTCCTCACCGATCTCGGGCTGTCTGCCCACTGGGGCACGGCCCTGTCCGCGGTGCCACTGGGGCCGGCGAGCTGGGTTAGAGGAAGGCCCGACCTCGGCACAGCAAAGAAAACAAACACAGATGTGTTTGGCTGGGACCCGGAGGGAGAAGTTTGTCCCCTCCCCCAGCCTGCGCGCTCTCCCCGGCGTGGGGCGGGCAGAAACCTACGCGGCTCTCCCGGCAGCGCGGGGGCCCGGGCGAGGCTGACAGTCCCCGGCCGACCCCCGCGCCCCTCCCCGGGGTGCGCGCCGGGCCCAGCTCCTGGCCGGGGTTTCCCCAGGCGCTCTACTCGCTTTCTCTTTGTCTCTGCTCCTCTTTCTCAGGCTCCCCGGTTGCCCCTTGCTCGCGTTCTCGCTCTCGCGCCGCGCCTCCGTTTTCCTCTCCCTCTCCCCGCGTCCCGGGCCGGTTCCCTTTAACTTTCTTCTTTCCCGGGGTTAAAACTTTGCTCGGGAGCAGGCGGCTGCTCGCGGACGTTATTGGCCGGCGCCCCGCCCGGCGGCCCCGCCCCCCGCCCCCGCGCTCCTCCCGCCACCCCCCACAACCCCCACTCCCGGCGCGAGTGGCGGCGGCGGCGGAGCCTTTGGGGGCGTGCATGCGTGTGTGTGAGTGCGCGCCAGCGAGCGTGAGTGTGTGTGCGCCCCGGGCGCGGGCAGGGCAGGACTGCGACCTCGGCAGGAACGGCGGGAGCCCGGCGGCCGCGTAGTCAGTCGGGTGAGAGAGGCTGCGGCGGCGGCGGCGGCGGCGGCGGGCATGGAGCTGGCAAGCCCGCGCTGAGGCGGGACGCGCCTGCTAGCAGCCAGCGAGAGGCTCTCCGCCGTCCGGCGCGCGGGCTCCCCGGCCCGGGCCAGGCAAACTTTTTCTCTCTGGTTGCCCTCTACAGAGGTAAAGTCCCAGACGCGGACTCCCTGGCGGAGACGCGATCGCGGGGAACTGGGAGGGAGCCTCAGGCTGCGGGAGGAAAGGGCGCAGGGTCATCCGGGATCCGGGGCACCCGAGCTCTTCTGCGCCTGGGACTTGGGGTGTGAGGCGGGCTGGTTGGAGACTGGCCGGCGGGTGCAGGGATGCCCCTAGGGCGGCGGTGGCGGGGAAGTGAAGCGTTGGCTCGCGGCTTGGGCTTGCCACCGCGCCAGGAGGAAGAGGCGCGGGCGGCGCGGGCTTGGCGGCCATCGGACTAGCCCGCCCCGCGACTTTGGGGAGCGAGAAGGGCACTCAGCCGTGGGCTTGGTGCCGGGGAAGCCAGGCGTTCGCCTGTGTCCCCGCTTGCCGCCCTGCCGCAGGGCGGGCTGGCTGAGCGCAGCTCCCCTCTCTCCGCAGGCGCCTTCCCCCGCGGGCGGACCGACTCCTCGGCGCGGCGGGGCCGGGGCAAGCTGGACGCAGCATGATGCGCGCAGTGTGGGAGGCGCTGGCGGCTCTAGCGGCCGTGGCGTGCCTGGTGGGCGCGGTGCGCGGCGGGCCCGGGCTCAGCATGTTCGCGGGCCAGGCGGCGCAGCCGGACCCCTGCTCGGACGAGAACGGCCACCCGCGCCGCTGCATCCCCGACTTCGTCAACGCGGCCTTCGGCAAGGACGTGCGCGTGTCCAGCACCTGCGGCCGGCCCCCGGCGCGCTACTGCGTGGTGAGCGAGCGCGGCGAGGAACGGCTGCGCTCCTGCCACCTCTGCAACGCGTCGGACCCCAAGAAGGCGCACCCGCCCGCTTTCCTCACTGATCTCAACAACCCGCACAACCTGACGTGCTGGCAGTCCGAGAACTACCTGCAGTTCCCGCACAACGTCACGCTGACGCTGTCGCTGGGCAAGAAGTTCGAGGTGACCTACGTGAGCCTCCAGTTCTGCTCGCCGAGGCCCGAGTCCATGGCCATCTACAAGTCCATGGACTACGGGCGCACCTGGGTGCCCTTCCAGTTCTACTCCACGCAGTGCCGCAAGATGTACAACCGGCCGCACCGCGCGCCCATCACGAAGCAGAACGAGCAGGAGGCCGTGTGCACCGACTCCCACACCGACATGCGCCCGCTCTCGGGCGGCCTCATCGCCTTCAGCACGCTGGACGGGCGGCCCTCGGCGCACGACTTCGATAACTCGCCGGTGCTGCAGGACTGGGTCACTGCCACCGACATCCGCGTGGCCTTCAGCCGCCTGCACACTTTCGGCGACGAGAACGAGGATGACTCGGAGCTGGCGCGCGACTCGTACTTCTACGCGGTGTCCGACCTGCAGGTGGGCGGCCGCTGCAAGTGCAACGGCCACGCGGCCCGCTGCGTGCGCGATCGCGACGACAGCCTGGTGTGCGACTGCAGGCACAACACGGCCGGCCCCGAGTGCGACCGCTGCAAGCCTTTCCACTACGACCGGCCGTGGCAACGCGCCACGGCCCGCGAGGCCAACGAATGCGTGGGTGAGTGGGGCGCCGCGGGCGGGGACGCGGGCGGCGGCTTCCCGGCCTTGCAGCGCGGGTCTTTGGGAGCGCCGGCGCGGCGGAACCCGGGGATGGCCGACTGCGTGAACGTCGCGGGAACCGTGGGAGTTACAATCAGGGAGGTCTTGGACTCGGGAGGGCTGAGAACGGGTCTGTTTGCCTCGTTTGGCGCTGGTTGTGGACACCCGATTTTGCGCCCGGTGCGCTCTACAAAGCCAGGATGGAGCAAGGGAAAACTGCCGGGCGGGGGTTTTGCAGAAAGTTTGCCGACAGGTCTTCCTAATCCGGATCCAAACGTATTCATTCATTGCCTTCCCGTCAGTTGCCCGGACCCTGAGATCCACCTCTGTCCCCACCTCCTCCGGCTGCAACTGGGTGCACTGGTGGGGACCCCAACCCCGTTCCTGGGAAGTTCCAGCTCCACACCCACAGATCCCTTGGGAAATAGCGAAGAACTATTTGCAATTTGGGGCCAGTTCGGTTCCAGATGGACATCACTATGTGCTCTCCACTTATCTTTTATGATTTGAAAAAAATTTCTTTTCCTTTTGAATAGCGTGTTTGTGATAGTAAAAGAAGAAGGATATGATTTTAATCAATTACTATCTAAGCTTACGAAGGAGAGTTCGGTAATTATTCTAAACTAATTAATTCCTGGTTCAGAAAAAGAAGTATACCAGATTTTTTTGTTAGCTTCAGGGTGGGGTGAAATTAAACCGTTTAAAATTAACTTAGGGTCCAGCTCCTCACTTTTTGATGGAGTTTGGGTTACTGAAGGAGAAATCTGACAAAACCGCACACTGGTGAATACCGTTGGGTCAAACGAGGCTGAAATGATAATAAAAGATAAAGTCTGTTTCTGAATTGTATAACTTTTCTGCTGTAGAAACTCCCAGACACCATGTTTCTCCCCAGAAAAATTTTTAAAAAGTGTGTGGAGGGGGGAGGAATATGTTTTTTTTTTTCCAGCATGAGATGTGAACCTCCAAATTCCAGCATTTTATTTTAATGAACATTATTTAGTCCGTCAATATTCCATTTGGTGTGTGTCTTTTGTGAACACATTGATTTCTTTTCCCTTCCCTTCCCCCATCCCGCCCAGCCTGTGTCAGTCTGTTCAGTGGATTCACTCCCTGAGGCCAGTACAGAGTTTGCTGGTCCTGGTGAACACACATTTGGAGGTCTGGTTCTGATTAATTGTGTCATGTTGTTGTCGAATAGTTTGTGCCTCATGACTGTGGATGCAGACTTCTGAGCAAGCGAATGGAAAACATGTCTTGGGCAGCCGGGTGGGC
>PVIY010005977.1:0-73031 GCA_004026745.1 Myrmecophaga tridactyla | reverse complement strand
TGCCCAGCCTGTGTCAGTCTGTTCAGTGGATTCACTCCCTGAGGCCAGTACAGAGTTTGCTGGTCCTGGTGAACACACATTTGGAGGTCTGGTTCTGATTAATTGTGTCATGTTGTTGTCGAATAGTTTGTGCCTCATGACTGTGGATGCAGACTTCTGAGCAAGCGAATGGAAAACATGTCTTGGGCAGCCGGGTGGGCCTAGCGACCCAGTCAGCCGTCCTTGTCTGCACACGGCTTGGGGCCCTGTTGCATGGTAAAGCCTCCATTTTTGTACTCTGTGCGTCTCGTTTTTTTTTTTTTTTTTGCAGACTTAATTGTTCATTCCTCTCCTTTAAGGGGCATAACTGGTGGTTCGAGTTTGAAGAGACTTTTTGTCAGTATTTCACAGAGAGATAGTAGTCGCAACCCTTCTGAGTTGGTCTTCCAGAAGGAAATTCCTTTGATCTGCTCAGTGTCCTCAGAAATGTTGGTTTTTCCCATCTCTTCTCCTTTCTCCCCCCTTCCTCTTTTCTTTACTTTCTTTTGTGTGTGAAAACCCTTTATTGACATTTGAAGAGCTTCCCATGGTCTTGCTATCAGTTTTAGTTGGCGTGTGCATATGAAAGATGGCTCTGCGTTGGCACCAGTAGGGTCTAATTGGACAAAGTCAAGTGAATACAATGAGGCTAATGAACGTGATATTGTGGTAAAATTTTAGTGGCCAGTAGATCCGCCATCTACTCTTTTCTCCCTGTTGCTTTGCTTGTGGAGACGTCACCTGCATTTGTTAAAATCATGGCACGCAGTTGAAGGAATCGCCATAGTTTAGGATTTTTGTCTTTGTGACCAAAGTACTAATTATGCTATACAAATTGGATTGACTGGTTTTTGGGTCAAAGTGAGCAATTAACTAATGTAATTAGTAAACGCCTTTTGTTCAAAGCCTTTAATTAGGCCAGATAACTGCATAATCTGCATGACAAACAATCGGTTAACAATATTTTCTGGCTTTTACTGAAGTTATTTAATTCTCAATTGCTTAAGTATCTTTAAGCCTTGCCAATTATCCAGTCATCTCATAAAATCAAAGCCAATTCAACTGTATTAAAGTTATTTATAGTTTCCTTTTTGAATAGATGTTCTGATACCATGTAGATATAGCTGGGAACATCAGGTTGAAGTTCCCATAAAGTCTTAATTGAAGCCTTAGTGATTTTTCCATCAGTCTGCAGAAGAGAAAGCCGTCAAGGACAATTTAGAAGTGATTTACGATGAAAGGTCGTGCTTTTTTATGAAAAGGCCCGGTAGTGGAGATATGTGAATGAATTAGTGTTTGACAGGTGTTCTGAGATACTGAAGGGCAGTGTGCTAGGAGAAAGCATTAATAAATCCTTCAAACTCTAACTTTCGTACTATCAGTGGCTTGGATTTTTTTTCCCCAACATAATCCCATTTTGTGAATTCCACACTGTCTGTAAAGTCAAGCTATCTAAAGTATTTACAACTAAGGGAAAAGTAAAGAAGCATATGTATTTTTTCATTCTAAAATTCAGTCTTGATAAAAATTGAGCACTATCGCTGTGCCATCTGTCTTTGCCCTGATAAAATAGAGAGATGTGATTTGTAATAGACTAAGATGGCATCCTTCTTTATGGCAAATCCCTTTCCCCCACAGAAAAACTCTGCAACTTTAAACACATTGATATTATTTGATGAAATGGTCCTTTCACATAAGGCTGAGCTATTTCCTGATAACTAAGAAATTAATATGCCCTGTACATTTCCTCTGGTCAGCTTTCTTTTTTGGTGTTGTTGCAGTGTCGAGATCTCTGTGGAATAAAAGTGTACTTTTGTGTAAAGCCAAATTTTATTTTAAATGCAATTTTGGATTTCTTCTGGAAAAAAAACCCCAATACTCAAAAGAATATGAAAGACAAGACTATGTATAACGTTACAGCCTCGACAGCTCTCAGTGGAATAACTAAATACTTTCTTCCGCCCACATGTATCAGCAGTGTTCGCATGCTTTTCCACACATATGCATTTACATTCATCGCGTAAAGAGGCATCCGTGCATGGTGGGGGTGTGTGTACATTCAAGGGAAAATGCATGAGTAGTTTTAAACCACCTGGGCTGCTAGTCTCTTTTTCCCTCTTTCCTTTTTTTTTTTTTTTCCAAAAGAGCATCTGAAGACCATATTGTGTTTCATAAATTATTGACATCAGTTTTAATCAGTGTCCTCTTGACGTTGGAGCTGTGTTAGTATTTTTAGTATTTAGTGACCGACGAAGCATGCTGTTTAATCTTACTGTGGGGATGTCAGCATAAGACCCTGCCCGGATTGTGACAGGGTGAGCTTATGAAAACTCGTTTTGCGACTCATTCTATGGCTTTGCATTGCCCAGTCGTAACCCAAAACCTGCACAAAAGATGTGTCTGCAAGCTCCGTGCTGAGCTGGCCTCCTATGGTCCTGGGTACCTGCAATGTGATGCTCGTAATTGTTTAAACATGGCTTGGGTTGGGGGTGGTGGTGGTAATCCCCAAGCTATAAATGGTTCTGGTGTTTGTCTCCCCCCCTTCCCACCTCCATCATCCCAGGTAAGAGAGGGAGTTTACACTGGAGATGTGGCCATAAGAAATCCTATGACCCACTAAAGACCTTTGCAAAAATCAGAAGGCTTAGTCCACAGCCTGACACATAGCTGTAGATCAGTGACTGTTTTTTTTTTTTTTTGCATGGACAGGCACCAGGAATCAAACCCGGGTTTTTGGCATGGCAGGCGAGAACTCTGCCTGCTGAGCCACCGTGGCCCTCCCTCAGTGACTATTTTTCGTAGCAATAATAATTATTAAAATTATAATCATTATGATTACCCTTGAGGGCTTAGACTTTGCCAAACACTATCATTGATTTAACCATTCGGTCATCGTAATTATGCTGATAATGGACATTATTATTGTCCTTACTTTACTGATGAGGTGTCTGTAGCCTAGAGATGTTATATGGCTTGCCTAAAGCCATGTACCTATTAGGTGGTGGAGGTGAGGCTCCTGCCTCATACTGATGCTTTGTTTTATTGCATCCTCAGTGCTGCCTCCCACAGAATAGATGGATGGATGGATGGATGGATGGATGGATGGATGGATGGATGGATGACAGTTACACATGCATGTGCAGGAGAAAAGCTGAGATAGCCTGTTATTTCTGGTCAGAACAGGAGGTGGTTCCTGGTTGACTATATTGTATTGAATTGTATTATACTATATGACATGACTATATTATATCATGTATGATATTATTATATTAATTCATACTTAAATGTGACATTGTATATAAAAAGTTGTCCTTTATCTTAGCTATCAAGCCTGGTGGGAGCTGGAAGTTGGGAATATAAATGAAGTGGGCTGACCCACCTGCCGGTGGGTTCTCAGCATCCACCCGTGCTGCTGAGGGCGAGTCTTTTTTGGTTTCAGGGCCTGCAGTTTCTCCCGAAGGTGGTGAAACTGAGCTCGTAATCAGAAAACCTTCTTTATGAGATGTCTCCTTTCGCCCTCATTGTAAACTTCCCATTGCCTCTCCGGAACACACTGGACAACATCTAGGAAGTGGTGAGAAGTGTCGTTGTTAAGGAGAGGGCTTTGATGGGGAATGGCATGCCTTGGTCACCGGCGTGATGCTGGGAGGTGCAGTTTAAATATGTCAGCAGCCCCCGGGCTGTCATTTTTCTCTGTGGCAGCTGGACTGAGGGTCTCCGCTGGGGTCCTCATTAGCACCTGGTGGGCAGGAACCTCCCAGACCTGCCAGCTCTGGACACATTTGTCCAGGTTGCTAAAAAGTCCAAGAGGCCTGCTACTCCTGCTCCTGGAGAAGAGCAGCAGACTTTGTCAGAACAAATCTTCTGGGGTGGGTCCAAGCATTTCCAAGGCTCCGCCTAGCTCTCCTTTAGCCCTGCCCAGACTTCTCTCTGACCTCCTCCTGTAGAAAAATGAGATCCTCGGAAAAGTATTTGAGACTTTATGTCCAGAGTAAATATTGGAAAGGCAGTGGGTTGAAATTCAGATGTTCCCTGGAAGGGATCCCCTCATTTTCTGCTCACAGCTGGTATCGATATTTCTTCTTGAGATGAGTTGTGCTTTTCATTAAGTAAATTTTTTGTCTTGGGATTAAACCAACATTGTATTCTTAATAGACTTTTATGTTTACACTTCAAAAGTCCACTGGGTTGTTATTCGTGTTATCTTGATGGCTTCTACAGTATCTGCTCTGTGTACCGGCTTTACCAAAATAAATGGCTCTCCAGGGATCTGGATCATAAAACAGCCTATCTGTGGATGCACAGGTCCAGATATTTCACGAGCCAGTCTTTTTTTTTTCTTCCTTTCATAAGTGATAATCTCCCCTTGGGTTTCTGCAGTGCTTTTCATTATGGGAGACCAGAGGTCTCCGGAGGCTTTTGAAACTCTTGGGATTTAAGCCTAATACTTGTAGAATGGCTTGTGGCATTTTGCCTCCAGTCTGGAAAGACATGCACCAGCTTTTGCCCGAGCCACAGCCTCGGGAGATGCGGCCTTGCTCTGGTTGGCTGGGACTGTAGAATTCAGGATACCAGTGAGAGGTGGGGTTTCCATTCTGAAGCTGAACCGCTATCACTCACTGTGTGCCAGGCATTGCTACTAGGTGCTTCGTACATATCTAGTTTTGCTTGATCGAATTGCCGTAGGGAAGGGAAACGTTCGAAAATCGACACCCCTGACACCCAAGGGCAGTTTCTGCACAAACAGAGCTAAGTGTGGACAAGTGTGCAGGGCATGTCTTGGCGCATTCAGGGGTACCATGGCCTGCAGAGAGAGCGAGGGGTTTCAGGAGCATTTATTTCGAAGGCCAATCCCATAAAAGCCTGTTATAACCGACCCCCCAGGGACAGTTGTTTGGAAGAGTTCTTGAAATGAGTGTACTGCCTGGGGCAGTCCTCTAGACACAGTGCTATCTGCTGTCATGCGATTTGACTAGTGTCATATAACAGCGAGTTCCAGATTGAATTTCTGTATTCTTATTCCAAAAATGTATCCCAGTTGTAAACTCAGAATTAGATCTTAACTTGCCATTACAAAATTAGGTGCTTCATGTGACTTTCCCTGCCACGTTGGAAGGCCGAGACACATTCTAGTTGTCAGTCCTTTGCCTGTAGAGATACTGCTCCCTCCGTGTCCCCCAGCTCCTAGGAGGCCTTGGCTGGCACATATCCAGCCCCCACTACATTGTTTTGTGTCATTTCTGTCCTCTGGTGAAGAGGGGGACGGAAGTGGGATTGATGAGATCGGCTCATGGAATTTCTCCCCCAGCAGGTAGGCAGCCTGCCCCACGCTTTATTCACGATAGACTTTTTAGTCAGAGGCATCTGCTGGCATTTGGAGGACAAGGGACAATGTCATCCCAGGGCACACGGGTTGTAATAGTTCAGGGGTACCGTCATAAGGAGTGGAGAAGTGAGCTCTCGCATGGCTTCTGTCGGCACTGTCCCTGGAGAGCCCAAAACCTTTGTGGCAGGATTAGTGATTTAATACAGTTGGGTTGAACGGAATTTATCGTGCTGTGCATTTATATACTCAAAAAAGATCCAGAAGAAAGTGCTCTCTGGACTAGGGTGGACTTCCAGGTTATTCAGAAGGATGGCTTTTTCAGATGTCAAATAAAGTTTGTTGGATGGGTCGCTAAATCATCTGATGATTGATGAATCCTCCCAGCTCAGCTAGTGCCTGGGACAGGGGGCTGGAAGTCTGTCCCGTGGAGGACTAGTCGTTATAAGGTCTCTCTCAGCCATCTGTGCAAACAGTCATGTTTTGTTTGGGGGCCCATTCATGGCACCCTCTTGGCAGGGTGCTGAAGCTAGATTTCTAGTTTTTTTCCCAGGTCCTGATTACCTTCTCTGCCTACAGATAAGAGAGAATGTTGGTTGTCATGTCCAACTTTCATACATTCCAGAGGCTCCATATGTTAGTTAGATAAGCAGTAGGACCACAGGGAACCTAAAAGGATAGGTTTTGAGAAACTGAGTCCTAAGCAACAAGGAAACGAGATAAATCTCTTTTAGTTTTCCTAGGGCCTATATATTGTGCTACTTTCCATATTTAAAGTCCCAAAGTGGTGGACACTTCCTGCCTGTCTAAGCACCATGATCAGGGCTTCTGATTTCATATGTTTGCTCCATGTGTGTGTGGTGAATACATAGCAAATGTACCGCTGCTCCTCCCTTCTGAAACCAGAGCAGACATTGCTAATCAATCACAGCACTCTTTCCTCCTATGTCCAGGAATGACCTTACAGTCTTTGTTACTATAACCTTCTAGGCAGCCATTACTACTTTGTCAGAGTTAACCTATGAGATGCACATTCACCTTCCAGAAGACAATCACCCCCCCACCCCCCCAGCCCCACCAATAACAACCTGCAGACTAAAGAAGCACCTTATAAGTGGATGTTTATGGAGTATTCGCTTTTATGTGGCTCTCTTGGGTTGGGAGAAATAAAGAAGGGTGAAGTCAGTGTCCTCCCACAGGTGGAATTTATTCTATTTGGGGAGGCTGTGTGTGTGTGAAAAGGTGAACTCTTGTACTAAGCTGTCCGTGCCTGAGAAACTTTGCTGAATGCACAGAGCACAGGAGAGCAGCTGAGTTTCTTGAAAGGAAGGGGACTCATAGTTAGCTTTTGTACCATGGAAGGATTGGATTTGAATATTCTTTGTGTTTTCCTCCGGCAGTTGTTGTATTATTGTTTCTGTTTTCTTCAATGTGGAGAGTTGGACAGACCATGCTGTTTTGAAAAGCATTGTCTTCCGGGGCACATCAGCTCTGAAGTTCCTGTGCAGCTGGACCAGCTTCAAAACTGCTTTGGGTTTTTTTGTTAAATTTTATTGTGATAGCATATATACTGGATTTTGAGACAGAAAGCTCGTCATTGTCCTGCAAGGTGAAGGACTTTAGTTTCTGCTGGGTTGGAGGCCTGGTGCATGAGTCTGCCTCAGGCTTTCCCTCCCCAGCAGTGGGACCCTGCACCCAGTGCCACGTCTGGGAGGTACTGAGGGACAAGCACCCTTCAGGCCACCTCCCTCGGCACTCTGCTGACATTTGAGGCCATGCAGAAATTGCTGAACAATAGCAGTTCCAAACCCAGCATGAAAAAGGAAACACATTGTGTTTACAGATACAGAATTTGGCCTCTGAAACATGAAAGTACCTTTGGGTTGGACGGCCCCAGGGCAGGGACTGTTGAAGACTTTGCCCCACCCTGTCCTCTGCCGTAAGTCCTGCAGCCAATTGGTTTTCCTCTCCCTGAAGCCAGACGTCAGAGGTGGGCAGGTAGAGCGCGGCCAACTCTTTATTCCCAGTTCCAGCCCTGTTTAACTTCGTGGCTCAGACCCGGAGAGAATTCATGGTGAGAAAGTGCTTGGCCTTTGGAGCTGCCACGAGGAAGGAAATCGCCTCTCATTCCAGCCCACAACAGCCAGTTATTTGAAACCCGCTTTCTTGGGCAGATTTGCCATCCTGATACCCAGAAATTCAAAGGAACTCTGGGGCTGGTCATTCCTCTCCATTTCTCACCTCAGTTTATTGTCTGAACCAGGGATAGAGCTGTTGTGTGTGTGTGGTTTTTTTTTTAAATCAAAGCTGTCTGCAGAAGAATATGAACCACATGTAAGTGAAAAGCAAGTTTGTAGTTTTCGGATCCATAGAAAATATTTAGTTCTAAAATCAAGATCATAAGGCCCAGTATTCTATTTAATAACATGTGAAAATACCCAGATCTATGCATTAGGTGCCATGGCTGAAAGAACCCATCTCTGGCTTCAGATTGCTCGGGCTTAAATCCCAGCTCCACTAGCTGTGTGAGCTTGGACATGTTGCTTAACCTCTCTGTGCCTTTGATGCCTTATTGTCCTGGAGGCTCAGCTCAAGACCATGTTAGCATATTGGGTGGGGTGGAGAGGATGAGGAGTACTTTCACAGTGCCAAGCAGGGTGCTTAGAGGTGGGGGTGGGTGGGAAGGAGACCCCAAAGCAGGGTCTCCATCCTAAACTTTTGTCTTTTATCACCACATATTTCTATAGCCCTTGCTATCATCATGCTCTGTTTTAAACATTTTACAAATATTACCTCATTTAACCTTCATAACAGTCTTATGAGGTGGATTTTACCATTAATATTAAGTAAACTTTTAAATTGAAGTATAACATATATAAATAAAATTGCAAGTGTACAGCTTACATAGAGAAAGCATACATATACAAAGAGGAGATCCTGAGTATACAAATCTTAGGTGTCTAGCTGGAAGGATTTTCACAATGGGAACACACCTGTTTAACCAGAACCCAGATCAAGAACTTTACCAGTTCCCCAGAAGCTTTCCTTTTGCTCCCTTCCAGTCACCACAATTCCTTCCCCACCGTAGGTTGGTTTTGACTGTTTTTGAACTTTATATAAGTGGAATCATATCTGACATCTTGCACTTGACTTTACATTTGTGAGATTTATCCATTCGCAGTAATAGTTTATTAGGTTTCATCACTATGGAGTATTCTGTGGTATAAATGGATTACAGTTTATCCATTCGTTCTACTTATGGTGGACATTTGGGTCATTTTCAGGTTTGGCTATTAAATGTTCTACAACCTCACGCTACTAGTCATGTCTTTTGAAGCTGTAGGAATGGTTTCAGTTGGGCATATGTCTGGAATTGGATTTGCTAGATCCTAGGGTAGGTATTGGTGAGCTTTAGTAGTTAGTGGTTGGACTTTACGTGGTTGTGCACATTACATTATCCCCATTTTACAGGTGAACAAACTGAGGCACTGCGAGGTTAAGCAACTTGCCAAAGGCCACACAGCTAGCAAGTAGTGGGTTTGGGATTGGAATTGAGGCTGCCTGCCTCTGGAGTCTTGCTTTTTACTAATCTGTTGTTAGACTGTCTCTCATCTTTAATGCTTATATACCCTATCAGGGAAAACTGCTCTTATGGGGAGGTAAAGATGACCTTGGGCAAGGCCCTTTACTTCTCTGGGCATCGTTATTTCTCTTCTGTAAGATAAGGGGTTGGAACACTATACCATCTCCGCTCTGATGTTCCATGGTCCAGTGGAATGCTGCCTTGTCCTTAAGCACTTCTCTGAACTCTATCCAACCCTGTTTCCTCCTCAACCAAAGGCAAATCACAACGTAAATAAATGGTGTATTTCCCACCCCCTCCATTCCACTGGTCTTCCCTCAAAAGACTGCTCAGGCTCTAACGAGGGGTCCTCACTTGGGCCTCTCTTCCAAGACTTCAGAGACCATCCCTTGGTCTCACTCACCAGCTCTTCCAGTTGGGAAGGGAAGGCCATGAGAAGACCTCTTCTCTCTTTGCCTCCAGTGTTTCAGCTAGCCAGTCTTTTCAAATGGTTCAAACTTAGCTGGATCAGTTTTCACAAAGTGAACTCACCTGTGTAACTAGCTCAACATCAAGAAATAAGATATTTCTAGAAGGCCCCCTTTGTCCCTTTCACTTGTCATCCCCAGGTATAGCCACTGTCTTGGCTTTTAAGACTGTACACTTATTATTATTTTTTTAATGGTAATATGTTTATTTTTAAATATTTTTTATTGTGAAATGTAACATATGTACAAAAAAAGCTATAAATTTCAAAGTACTTTTTTTTCTTTTTACATGGGCAGGCATGGGGAATCGAACCCGGGTCTCCCACATAGCAGGCGAGAACTCTGCCTGCTGAGCCACCATGGCCTACACATTTAAGTACATTTTAATGAGTGGCTTTAGAACAAATTTCAAAGTATGGTATGGGTTACAGTTCTACTGTTTCAGGTGTTTCCTTCTAGCTGGTCTAAGACACTGGAGACTAAAAAGAAATATCAACATAATGATTCAGTAGGCATACTCATTTATTTCTAAGTTTTTAAACATTTTTTATTGTGAAATATGTATACAAAAAAGCAATAAATTTCAAATAAATTATAAGTACACTGTAACAAGTAGTTATAGAATAGATTTCAGAGTTTGGTATGGGTTATTGTAGATTTAGTTTTGAACTTTCTATAAACAAAATCATACTGCATGTACTCTTTGATGCCTGGCTTCTTTTGCTTTTAGTTTGATGGATGATATCCACTTGTTAGGACCACCGATCCTCCTTCTTGTTTTGTCTGCTGAGCTTTGCTCATGGTGGATGATTTCCTTCCTCCTGGTCTTTCAGCTGTGAATTTATCTTCATTTGGGATTTTGTGGCAACCACAGTGGCCCTTAGTTACGGAGCTGTCCATATCAAGTGATGTTGCATTTGATTAAGCCAGAAATTCTGGAAATATTCCTAGAGGACTGGGACCAGATTTTTTCATTAATTAGTCATCTTGGAAATTCCTGTATCAAATTTGTATTCCAAACCTTTCCAGGTATCAGGATTCATTTTCTCACTGAAGAACTTTTCCCCCTTTGGGTGGAGACAAACATGCTGTCTCGCTGGGTTGATGGATAAAGCCGTTAGTCTCCCTTTCGTTGAGGATGCATTTGGAAGTTCCAGGCTTTACGTGCCCCGCCCCGGATGACAACTACCGTTTCCTAACTAGTCTCCCTGCTTCTTACTCAACCTGCCAACCTGTTAGAGTATTCTCAACCCAGCAGCCAGAGGGAACTGACAGTGCATTGACTTCCGTTCACACCAAATAGCACTCACACCCCTTTTGCATCCCTGATTCCTCTCTGTCCTTGTCCTCTAGCACTGCCCCTCTTGCTCACTTGCTCCAGCTACCAAGTCTCCTCCCACTAATGTGCAGGACAGGCACATACCAGGGCATGGCGGGTCCCTGTGCCTGGATGTCGAATGGATGACTTGGTTGGCTCCTTCAAGCTTTGTCCGAATGCCACTTATCAAGGAGCCTGCCCCACCTGTCCTGTTTGGTACCACACACAGCTTCCCATCCTTGTCCATCTGTCCCACTATCTAACTCACACACACACACACACTGGCACCCTTATTCTACCTTCTGACATATTATTTACTTTACTTATTTTGTATATAGTGTTTATTAACTCTCTTCCTATCATTTCATTTGTTAGAATGTAAATTTACCTAAAGGCAAGGATCCTTGTATGTTTTGTTCACAGTAGGCCTGGTGTAGTAGGTGCCCATTAAATATTTGTTAGAAGAATATTTAATTATTTATAAAACACTAAATATTAAATATCGATGAAAGATTTTAAAAACATTTAAATATCTTTCAAACTCTCATTTCCAACTCCTGGCCTATAAGATGCAAGGTTTTATCTCATGTCCCTGTGGGGGTGTTAAAACCCAAGCCAAAGCATTCGGGTCTATTTCCAGGTCTAATAAACAGTCTGTTTTCCTTTGTTCTTTCTTCTCTGCCTTCCCCCACCCGCTCTTGCATACTCATGACCTTCATGTTTTTTCTTAATAACTTTGACTTTCAGAGTCTTCTTTTCTCCAGTACCTGGTGATTTCCTTTTATTTCCTGTGAGACCTGCTATGTAGAAAATATGTTTTAAAAATTCTAGATGTTTCAGTGGTAGATGCTCTGCATTAGCTGAAGTCCATCTTGTTGCCAGAACTCAAAGCTGCATATTTTATCTTTCCTCCGTCTGGAATTGATTGTGTCATATGGTGTGAGGTAAGGATTTCATTTCCTCCCTCCATCAAATATTTAGTCAAGAGCAACAGTGATAACAATTACTGAAAAAAAAAATCATTCTTTGCTCCCTGATTTGAGATGCCATATTTACTAGATGCCTAAGTATTATATAACGTGGACCCGTTTTCTGGATTTTCTGTTTTGTTTCAGAGATCTGTCTTTCCTGCCTGTTCCTGTCTGTTTGGATAGTGCACAGTGCATTTCAGTATCCGGTGGGCCCACTGTTTATTCATTTATTCTTTTTTATTTGTTGTTTTTCAGTTGTTATCATTGCTACCCTTGCTTATTTATTTGTGTATAGGCTTTAGGTGAGTGTGTCAGTTTGATGGCAGTGGTGTTCAACATTAACTTGGGGATAATCAATAAGTTGACAATATTTTAATGTAACTATCAACTTGACTGTGGTTATTTACCAACTTCATTATTTAAATGATCTGTTAGGGTTGTTAAGATATAAAAAGGGTAGGACTTAAGTCTGGACATTTTACATAGTCTCACGTTTTTTTTAATTCATTTCTACATATTTACATGATTTGATTACTATTATGAAAGGGATATTTTTTCCTTCTTATTTTGTTTTCTAATTGGAAATTTCTGACATAGGAAAAGTGATAGTTTTTTTCAGTATTTTGTAACCAGCAATTATACTGAATCCTTTTAAAATTAATTGTCTTGGGCTTTCTTCATGGTGACGATCATCCCCAAATTATGAATATTTTAGCTCTTCTTTTCGGTACTTATTCCTTTATTTTCTTGTCTTACTACGTTGGCTGAAACTTCAAGTAGTAATCTATCATAATGGTGAGGTACACCCTGTCATGGTCCTTACTTGAGTGAGAATATTTCATAATTAGTTATGCTTTTTGCTACCGATTTCAGATGAACTTATTTTTTTTATAGAGCTTAATTCTTCATTGTAACCCCTATTCCCAGTTTAAATGGAAGATTTGCTCCTTTTATTTCTGTAATCAGGAATACATGTGGAGTGTCATTTAAATCTTTAGATATCAATCAAAATGGTGTTATAGTTTTCTGTTTGCTGTAGCATATAACATGTATGGCTCAATAATATGCCGTTATATATGATGAAACCACACTTTTTTTATCCATTCATCAGTTGATGATTATTTGGGTGGTTGCCACTTTCTGATTTTCATGGGTAGTGTTGCTGTGAGCTTTCATGTACAGGTTTCTCTATGGATATGTATTTTCATTTCTCTTGTGTATCTACCTAAGAGTGGAATTGCTGGGACATACGGTAAATATCTATGTTTAACTTTTTGAGGAACCGCTAAACTGTTTTCCAAAGCAGCTTCGCCATTTTGCAGTTCCACCGGCAACGTACAAGGGATTCAGATTGATTAGAGCCATTCTACTAGGTACGAAGTGGCGTTTCATTGTGTTTTAATGATTCTCTAAATTTGAATTATCCTAGCACTCTTGGAGTAAAGCCTGTTTGGTGATGCTGTGTAATTCTTTGCTGATATTTTATTTAAGATTTTTTATATCTGTGTTCAGAAGGGAGATTTGTCAGAACTTTTCTCTCTTTATTTTGCCTTTTGTATTGAGGCGTTCTAATCTTATAAAATGAAGTGTGAAGTTTCCATTCTTTTCTATGCTCTGGAACAGTTTAAGTAGCATGGGAAATAGCTGTTCCTTGAAGGTCTGCTTGAACTGGCCCATCCAGCCCTGGGCCTGGTGCCATTTTTGGAAGTAGTTATTTGATAACCATTTCAATTTCTTCCATGTTTATATATTTATTCAGGAATTTTTCAACTGCTTTATGAGTCAAACTTGGTCCTTTATTTTCCAGGAAAATAATCAGCTTTACCCAGATTTTCATTTTTAAGCACAGCATTGTATATAGTAATCACTAAAAATAAAAAATAAAGAATGTATATGTAGCTATGCTATCTTTCTAACGTCTCGTGGTGGACATGTGTTCTCACTTTCTTTTTGCCTATATTTGTTTGTCCTCTTGGCATTTTTTGGAGGTGATAGTCATAACAGCTGTTGATATTTATTGAACACTCTCTGTGGGTCAACCCCTTTGCTAAGTACTTCGTGTGCACTTTCTAATTTCGCTTCTCTGTGAGTTAAGTACCCTTACCCCCATTTACAGGTGATTGAGAAGTTAAGAAATTTAACTTGCCTGATGTCACACAGCTGTGAAGTCCAGAACTAGAATTCCTATAGGATATGCACATTCTCAAAGCTGGTGCCCTCGTCTCTTGTTCCTGGCTGCTCTTTATTTTGGGGAACTTTCCATTGTTTTCTGATTCTCTAATTTTTCTTTTTATCTTCATTAATTTATTTTAGGCTTTTTGGTGGTTCTCCTGATCTTTTTTTTAGTTGAATGCTCAATCCAGTTATTTTCACTGTTTTTTACATTCCTGTTTAACAGTAAAACGACTCAAGGCAATGACTTTTCCCGTCTAGAGTAGCTTTGACCACATCTCATAAGTTTTGATTTGTGCTGCTCTCATTGTCACTGTTTTTACACTTAATGACCATCATTTTTTTTGTCATTGTGTTTTGATATCCTCTTTGTTCCCAGAGATATTTAAGAATTGGATTTTCATTTCTAGAGATTAGATTCTAAATATATATATATATTGTTAATGCCCAGTTTTATATCATTGCAGCTGATAATTTTTTTTCATTTAGTGAACATTTATTGAATACCTTCCAGATAATATGCTAGATGTTGGGAAGATAGAAATGAATAAAGCATGAGTCCAGTTCTTATCTTAGTACTTCAGTTATTCATATGACCATGTATTACTGGGGTGACAGTACAGACAGAAAAGTTACATTGCTGTGCATTTAGTGACTTAATACTGAATGTTCACTAATAACTGAATAAATGACCATATACACATGAGGAATGAGCATGGACTCTGTAATCAGAAATGTCTGCATTCAAATCACAGTTAACTGCTTATTACTTTCTTGTCATATAGCCTTGGACAAATGAATTAACAATTTTTTTTTTATGAAACATAACCACATACAAACACAAACATTCTTATCATATAATCATCCATTCTTGTTATATAATCAATAACTCACAATATCATCATGATTGTATATTCATCATCATGACCATTTCTTAGAACATCTGCATCAATTCAGGAAAAGAAAACAGAAAGAAATTCATACATACCATACCCCTTACCCCTCCCTTTCATTGATCATCAGCATTTCAATCTACTAAATTTATTTTAACATTCGTTCCCCCTATTATTTTATTTTTAATCCATATGTTTTACTAGTCTGTCGATAAAGTAGATAAAAGGAGCATCAGACACAAGGTTTTCACAGTCACACAGTCACATTGTGAAAACTATATCATTATATAATCACCTTCAAGAAATGTGGCTACTGGAGCTCAGCTCTACATTTTTAGGCACTTCCCTCCAGCCTCTCTATCACACCTTAACTAAACAGGTGACATCTATTTAATGCATAAGAATAACCTCCAGGATAACCTCTTGACTCTGTTTGGAATTTCTCAGCCTTTTGCACTTTATTTTGTCTTATTTCACTCTTCCTCCTTTTGGTCAAGAAGGTTTTCTCAATTCCTTGATGCTGAGTTCCAGTTCATCCTAGGATTTCTGTCCCATGTTGCCAGGAAGGTCCACACCTCTGGGAGTCAGGTCCCACGTAGAGAGGGGGAGGGTGGTGTGTTTGTTTGTTGTGTTGGCTGAGAGAGAGAGGCCACATCTGAGCAACAGAAGAGGTTCTCTTGGGGGTGACTCTTAGGCCTCATTTTAAGTAGGCTTGACCTGTTCTTTGCGAGATTAAGTTTCATATGAACAAATCCTAAGATTGGGGGCTTAGCCTATTCCTTTGGTTGTTTGTCCCCACTGCTTGTGAGAATATCAAGAATTCTCCACTTGGGGAAGTTGAATTTTCCCCGTTTCTCACCAGTCCTCCAAATGGACTTTGCAAATACTGTTTTATTCACTGAAAAATCACTCTAGGATTTATTGGGGCATCACTCTGGACAAACCTACAAAATCTCATTCCTTACTCAAGGTTCCAAGTACTAGGTGTTCAATTAAGCTGTCCACATAAGTTATATTAGGAACTGCACTAGTCAAAGTATAAATTTTGTACCAAATAAACATTTTTTGCTTTAGTCTCACACATAAGTTAAAGTTTTAAAATATTAATTACCATCTATTTTCAACACCCTGCGATATTGACATTCCTTTGTTCTTCCTCATGCAAAAACGTTTTTAAATTTGTACAATTAGTCACTATCATTATACACTCTAGGCATTCCTAGATTATATCATGTCAGTCTTTATCGTCTATCTTTCCTTCTGATTTCATTTGTGCCCTCAGGCCTCCTCCCTCTATCATTCTCACATTCTGCAGCTGATAATTTTTTAAAAACCTAATCTCGTGTGTGTGTAAGGTTACATCTGTCAGTGCTCCATGGGACCTGAAGGAGAACTCTGTTTTTAGGGTGCCTAAAATAAATAAATAAATATATATATATATATATTTTTTAATTTACAAGTAGTTATAGAACAGATTTTAAAGTTTGGTATGGGTTACGAGTCCACGAGTTTTCGCTTCTTCTTCTAGCTGCTCCAAGACACTGGAGACCAACAGAAATATCAATATAATGATCCAGCAGTCATACTCATTTGTTAAATCCTATCTCAATATATTTTCAAATCAACCTTTTTGATTGTATTTTTAGATTCTCTATATCCTTTTTTCTTTTTGGACTTCTTGGAGCAAAAACACAGTATTAGTGGGAGACTTTAACATCTTACTCTCAATCTTTAAGAGCTTAAGTGACAAAGTCATCCAACCTTTATAAAAATAAAGAAATATGCAGAATTATATAAAGCAAATGAATCCAAAGTGAAATCAGGGTCACAAGATAGTATTAGAAAATTAGAATTCAGAACAGAAGGCATTAAGTGGGACAAAGCTGGTTATTCCATATGATATTGTTAAAAACATAGTGTTGTGAACTCGAATATGTTCCATCACGTGGCCTTGGTCTCATCCTTGGAGGAAAGTGGTAGCTGGGCAGATGATATTTCGGCTCTTCCAGTGCTCACATGGTGTGTTGATGGTTTGGGGCTCACTACTGAGTGGTTCTTAGGGGTGGAGTTTACTGGGAATAAGGCTTAGAAGCAAAGAAAATGCACAGGATGGTTCTTAGCCTGAAGCTGGAGCCGTTTGAGCTGACAGCTGGGGCTGAGTTTATCGCTTTGGCTCATTCTTTCTGTACATGAGCATCTGACTTATTGCCTTTGGCCTGGCAAAGGAGATTTGCCAATGTAGAAATTGGTTTGCAAGGACAAGATGGTGAGGCCACAAGGACTCCCTGATGTGGGGTGCCACCTCTCTTAATGAAATATGGCCTCAGATGGCTTGGTTTGGCTCTGGAAAACCCTACCACCACCTCCTAGGCACTCTTAGCTCTCCAGAAGAGCATTTCCTTAGGTGGCTTTTAGGGGGAATGGGTAAGCACCCAGCTCTGCTCCTGTCTCTATTTCAACTCCCCTTCCTGCCAAGGGGGTGATTGATGCAGGGACAAAAGAGAAGAGCGTGTTTCACAGAACACCAGAACCATGAGAAAAGCTGATCATTAATGATCTAAGTATCTAATTTAAGAAGTTGGAAAAAAAAAAAACCAGAATAAACCAGGGGTGAAGGAGAAAAGAGATAAAAACAAGAGCAAAAGTCAATGAACTAGAAAAACAGATATTCAGCAGAGAGGCTCAACCAAAGCCAAAAGTTGATTCTTTGGAAAGGCTAATTAAAAAAATCCCCAAAATATCTGGAAGAATTAATCAAGAAAAAAAGAGAAGGCATGAATAAAGAACATTAGGATTGAAAAAGAAGATGTAACTACAGATACAGCAGAGACTAGAAAAAAGCAGTAAGGTGATACTGTGAACATTATGCTAATACATTAAAAATGGTCACCTCTGCATCATCTTTACCAGACTCTTGAAGTATTTCTCATCGAGTGGTCCATAGATCACCTGTATCAGAACCTCATGGGGAACCAGAGAAAAAAATAGATAAAGTGGACTTCATAAAAATTAAAAACATCTGTGCTTCAACGGATACCATCAAGAAAGTGAAAAGACAACCCACAGAATGGGGAAAAAATATTTGCAAGTCATATATCTAATAAAGGTCTAGTGTCTAGCATATGTAAAACTGTCTTACAATAAAAAAAAATTAAAAAAACTATCTTACAATTCCATGACAAAAAGACGTATGACCCATTTTAAACATAGGCAAAAGATTTGTATAGCTATTTCACGAAAGAAGATGTACAGATGGCTAAGAGGCACATGAAAAAAGCATTCGACATTGCTAGGCGTTAGGGAAATGCAATTCCAAGCCATATTGAGATACCACTTCACACACACTAAGATGGCTATAATAAATAAAGATGGACAGTGACAAATGTTGGTGATGATGTAGAGAAATTGGAACCCTCGTACGTGGCTGGTGGGAATGCAAAATGGTGCAGCTACCGTGGAAAACATTTTAGCAGTGTGTCAAAAAGTTAATCATGGAGTTTTTGGATAACCCAGCAGTTCCACTCTAAGGTGTGTACCCAAGAGAACTGAGAACACTAGGTTCACAGAAGAACTTGTATGCAGATATTCATAGTTGCTTTATTTATGATGGCCAAAAAGTGAAAATCACCCAAATATCCCTCAACTGATGAATGGATAAATAAAATGTGCTATATCCACACAATGGACTATTACTCACCCACAAAAAAGGAATGTTACGTGCAACACATGGACGAACCTTAGGAGATATTATGCCAAATGGAAGGATCCAGTTAAAAAAGAACTGCATGTTGTATGATTATATCTATATGAACTATCTCTATAGAAAAATGTATAAACACAGAAAGTAGACTTAGTGATTGCCTGAGGGCTGGAGAGTTTGGGGAGAAATGGGGAGTGATGGGGTGAGGGGTTTCCTTTTGGGGTGATGAAAATGTTGATGTGGTGATGGTTGCACAACTCTATGATTATACTAAAAACCGTTTAATTGTACCCTTTCAATGGGAAAGTTTGGGACGTGAATTATAGCTCAATAAGGACATCTTTTGGGGGAGAAGGGAATGCTTATTAAAATGCTTATTTCTGAGCCCCCCCCTGGTTTAATGAAGTCATATCTCTAGAGGTGGGGCCTGGGAATCTATACTTTAGCAAATGCCCTAGATGAAACCAGAGCACATAGGGGTTTAACAATCACTGTCCGTTCTGCCTTTCAGTAGAATTCCAGCTAATAAATGTAGAAAGAATGATGGAGATAGAAAATCACCATCTGGCAAGGAAAAAATAAAACACACCTGAACACCAAAAACCCCACAGTGGTAATTGTTGCAAATAAGAACCACAGTCTGTGAAAGCGGTGGGTAGAAGTATGATGAGAAATAGAGTATTTCCAACTATCTTCCCACCTTTACAAAAAGAAACATAGAAGCTTTCTTTGGTTCAGGCTGACCACACCTTAACCAAATGATCAGGGTTAAGGTCACTCACCGCGGGACAAACTGACATCTTGTGCCTCCTGATATGATGCGCTGTGAAGGATATGACATCACTTCTCTTAACTTCTTACTCAAATATATAGCAGGAATTTGATCATGAGGAAGCACCAGGGACTCCCAAACTGAGGGACATTCTATAAAATAACTGGCCACTGCCCTTCAACAGTAGCAAAGTCATTAAAGACAAAGAAAGATGAGGCCTGTCCCCGATTGGAGGAGACTAGAGAGACATGACACCTAACTGCACCCCAAGATTTTGAATCCTGGAACCCAACAGAACATGCGTGGGACACTTGGCAAAATTTGAATGAGGCTTGCATATTAGATAATAGTATTTGATATATGCCAATTTCCTGGTTTTGATCATTGTACTATGAGTATATAAGATACTAACATTTGGGGGAGCTGGATGAAGGGTCTACAGGAATTTTTATTTATTTATTGAGTCATTTTTTTCTGAGGTGCATGGTCCAAGAATCAAACCTGGGTCTCCTGCATGGAAGATGAGCATTATACCACTGAACCACCCGTGTACCAGGTCTATAGGAATTTTTTGCATCGTTTTTGCTACTTTTTGTGTGAGTCTGAAATTATTTCAGGCTGGAAAAAATTAAAAATTGAAAAAAAAAATCACTGTGTGTGATGGTTCCCAGCTTGAAAACCATTGGTGTAGTGGAAAGAATGTAGGTGTTGGAATCATTTAGTCTTCAGATGGAGACATAACTCCCATCACCCACCAGCTAGATCTTGAGCCACTAAGCCTCCATTTTCTCATCTGTAAAATGGGAATAATCAGGTCTGTACACTGGGAATGTTAGAGGGTTAAATGAAAGGGTACATGGAGAATGCTCAATGTAGTGCTTCCATATACTGGGTCCTTTGGAGGAGTCAGAGCTCCTCAGCCCAGAGAGAGTCCCCACCCTTCAGCCTCAGGTCCCTCTCTTACCTTGAGAGAGAGGAATCATTCCTCAGGCCGAGCTGTTTGGGCCTGGCAGCGAGCTGTCTAAGCACCCTGGACCTGGCAGCTGGGAAAGGTGCCTTACAGGAGGGGCAGAATTGGCCGAGGAGAGGTCGAGGTAGGGAAGGGCGCCCTGGAAGCCTCTGCAAACCCTGGCCTGGAAGCTTTCTCACAGGCCCTGGTTGGCAGGCCTCTTAAAGTTACACCAACTTCAAACAAAAAGGGTTTTCAGACACAAAGAAAGGCTCAACCTGGCCAGTGCCAGGACCGGCTTGGCATTTGAGTTCAGAAATCCAGCTCTTGGGAGCTCACAGGCCATCCCTGTTGGCCCCCAGTCCCCACTCCAGGAATGCCAAGGACCTGTGTTGGAGCACACCTCCTGAACCTGCTTCCCATCGCTGACCCCTGGGATCTGAATTAATTAGAGTGAGATAATAGCCAGAGCACTGCGGTGTCCATCCTTCTGACAGCTGGGGCTAGGCCTCGGGCGGGAGGCTGGGGGTGGTCCTTCCACCGGTTTTCAGTCCAGGCCCCTCCCCACTGGGCAGTAGGTGAGAGTGTGTGCGCTGGAGTGGTTTTCTTAATGGATTTATTCAAAATAAAGCAAAGTAAGGTATTCTCACTTCCCAGTGAACCCGGTAGATTTTTCAGTTCTTGTTTTTCCACAGGGCCCTCCATGACCTGTCTTATGGGTCTCCGCTGTGACCAAGGGCACCAGCTTGTAGAGGCTGAGCCAGAGTTGAGGGCACAGTCATTGGACATTGGAACAGCCAGAGTGTATTCTAAATATGCTTGCCCTCTGGCCTGGCAGTTCCACCTTTCAGTGCCCACCCTAGAGAAACACATGTTTACACACAAAAAGGCATGTGTAAAAGTGCTTGTCCCAGGGCACACAACGGTGGCTCAGTGGCAGAGTTCTCCCCTGCTGTGCCAGAGACCCGTGTTCGATTCCTGGTGCCTTCCCATGCCAAAAAAAAAAAAAAGTGCTTGTCCCAGATTTACTTGATAGAGAGGAAGGGAGAAAGAAAGGGAAAGAGGGGAGGGAAAGAGCGAGAGAGGGGAGAGGGAGAGAAACACAACTCAAATGTCCACCAGTAGGGAAATGGCTGTGCCCTCTGGAATATAACACCACAGATAAAAAGGTAAATCTCTATATAAAACTCATATGATACACACAGCATGATTATCACTTGCGTATCAAAACAAAGTCATGCCTAATTCATGATTGATGCACAATGAGCCTTGAGCTCAGGAACCAAATCCTGATTATCTTAGACACATAGTAGGCCCTCAATTGCTGCTTTTGGAACAATGTTGGTTTTGGTAATTTGGTGCCTTAATTGAGTGCATTAATGGACAAACAAGCTCAAAGTTGATTCCTTCTCAGTGCCGAACTGGACAGTATCCATTCTCCTAAGCCGTAGGTTGGCCAACTACAGCCCCTGGCCCAGTGTCTGCCTGTTGCCTGTTTTTGCTAAGAAACTCTTATTGGAACGTGACTACACCCATTCACTTACCCATGGTCTCTGGATGCTTTTTTAGTACAGCAGCAGAGTTGAGTAGTTGTAATGGACACCTCGTGGCCCACAGAGCCTAAAATATTTATTAGCTGGCCTGTTCCAGGAAAATGTCTGTTGACCCCTATTCTTAGTCCATCTCTCAGATCAATTTCCTCCAGGATCTGGGGAATATTGAAAGGAGTTGTCACTGTTGCTGCTGTATGACTCAGTGAGGCTTGGGGGAGCTCTCCGTAAACACCTGGACTGATGGTGAGCTGAAAATACCCACTTTACTTTATTGTAGACGGATCAATTCAGCAAACCACCTCTGATGGTTTTCAGCTGGTGACCCCCACTGTATCCCCTTGCCTCGCCACTGAACAAATCAAACCCTGCAGTGACAGCCCTATCTCACAAAGGCCCCCTCTGGGAACTAGCTTCAGCATATCTGAAATATTTTGTTTATTGCATCTCCCCCTAGCAGACTGGGATATCCTCAAGGACCGGGACTCTGGCTGTTATCTCTGTGTCCACACGGCCTGGCACAGTGCTGGCACGTAGCAGATGCTTAGTAAATAAATATACGCTAGAGAAATACGTCCAGGAAAAGTAGAAAAAAGAGTAAAAAAGTAGAAAAGAGTCTCTTGTGCTTGGCTGGCCGAACCAAGAGTGCTTACTAAAAATGAAGGAAATCTATTACCCCATTTAATGATCCACTGAATTAAGGGCCAGCAAATGGCTCATAGGGTCTAGTGGCTTCATGGGTGAAAAGGGTTATTTTGTTCCCTTACCCAGAGGGCTTCTGAAGGTTGGCAGGTGAAACTAGATGCCCTTTGGGGCAGGCCCAGCTTGCCTCGATGTCTCAGTCCCCCCAGGAAGGTACCCACCCATCGCTTAAGGAGGTGTTCTTTGCCAAGCTGCCTTTCCCAGGGGCTGGGTGGTCTTGGGTTGCCTTGGTGGGGATCCCCATGGGGCGCCTGACATTGGCTTTTTCAGGCCGAATGTCGGAAAAGCTAAGGCTTCCGTGAACAAGGAGACTCTGACCGGATGGGAACCCAGGGGCAGACAGCAAACACGACTCTCTCTCTCTCTGGGAGAACCTAGCAACTGGGTTAGCGTTTCCAGAAGGTTTTCTTTTTCTTTTTTGTCTGATTCACAGGCTAATTCCAGCAGCAGGGTGATTATCTAGAACAATGTGCCACACAGAGTGACATCCCTGACAAGCTGAAATGTTAACTTCAGGAGGGATCACTTATTAAAGGCCGGTCCAAAGCCTGGAAACATAAGAGCCTTCATTGTTGGGTGCGAGCTGCCCAGGTTCGTTAGACCTGCCTCACAGGGGAAATGGCTTCTGCTTTCTCTTTGAACAGGGATGGAGGGTGAAGGGGGGGGGGTGCAGCGAGGGAAGGATTAACCACCCCCCCATTTGTTCTATAATCAGTATATTCATCTTGCCTTGTAGAGGGGGGTCTTTCATTGAAATGAAAAAGTTTCCCCCATGCAGTATTTATCAAAAGGTGCCCTTATTAGGCAGAAAGAAAGGGGGAGAGAGAGAGAGAGAGAAATTCTTCAGAACAAGAGCCGGAGAGTGAGAATAGATGCTAAATATCTGAACCGAGAGGGCAACTTGAGTTTGGCAAGTGGGGAGGGAAATTACTCCAAGTGGCAGGGCATTCAGGAGCCGTGTTTCAGCCTCGCACCCTGTCTGGCCGCGCCGCCCCCCGGCCCTGGTGCCCCGTCCGTCAGGAGCACAAGCCTCCAGCAGGCCAACAGGAGCTTTGGGATGCTAATAGCCCTTTAGGAATGCTAAATGGAGCATTTCTGTCGCAACAAAGGGGCAAAATGAGAGGAGAAAGGAATTTAAGTTTTGAAGTTTCCTTAGGGGAGGACCAAACAATGGGGGTTTAAATGGACAGTGTGTAAAAGTTTTATCTGGGTTATGAAAAAGAGGCATGAAGTGCACATGTCGTCTCCGGTGGGTTAACTGGGTGCCAGGCTGGCTCAGCCAGGGGCTGCACTGGGGTGTGCTGGGTTTCGCCCCCGCTGGGTGGAGCGCTCTGGGCTGATTTGAGGGCAGCGGGGCAGGTGCTTAACTGATGCGAGATGCTTCTGCCCCTTCGCTGCATTCGTTCATTTATTCAGTCCCTTCTTTATGCACCCTTGCATTTCTGCACTCACTCGTTCATCCAGTCCATTCACCCTCCGTTAATTTTTCACTCATCAACCCATTCATGCATTCATTCACTAACTCATTCATTCATTTGGCCAACCAGCAGTTACTGATTGCTTACTGTGTTCAGGCAGAATTCTAAATGTTGCAAACCCCATTGTGGACAGGTAGGTCTCAGCTTTCATGCGGCTGACTTTTGATGGGAGGAGACAGATGCTAAAGGAGTAAATGATGGAGGATATCGAAGAGGACAGCAATAGACAAGGTACCAGGGTGGCCTCCCCGAGGATGTGCCGTTTGAGCTCAGATCCATGAGGGGAAGGAGCAGCTGGGTGGAGCTGGAGGGTGAGGCCATTGCAGGCTAAGAAGACAAGTGCAGGGACAGTTCTGAAGCAGAAGGGAGCTGACCATGTTTGAGGAACAGAGGAAAGGCTGGTGGGGAGGAAGGGGGCAGCAGGCGAGGGATGAGGTGAAGAAGGCAGATCCTGATGGGCTTTAAGGAGTTTAGATTTCATTCTGAGGACAACGGGAGGCTGTTGGAGGCTTTGGATAATATGGTGGGGGAAGTGAGGGGAGGAGAATGGGATAAAGGAGAAGCCAGCAAGAGCCCTGGTCTGGGTGATCTGGGTCAGGGACCACCCAGGGGGTCTGCCCAGCTGAGGCAGTGTGTGGGGTGCCGAGGAGCGGCCTGGGACAGTTTGGAGTCAGTGAAGGGCTCCCCACGCTCAGTTGCCCCTGCCCCCAGTTGACCATCCCCTTGGGTACCTGCCTGTGGACCCCCAGTGGGGTGCTCTGAGCAGGTGAGCAATTTCCCTGTCTCCCCCGTCTCACAGTCCAGAAAGAGCAGCTCCTCCAGGGGCTGGACTGCAGCCCTCCCTTTCTCAGGGGATATTCATCCCCCACAGTGATTTTTATCAGACGTCGCTCCTACCTTCTGGTACACCTCCCTCGGGCCAGTGCCGGGTGCTTAGGAATACTTTATCAACCCTCCAAATGTAAAGTTCATGGAGAAAGAAATTGAAAGATGGGCTCTCTGGGTTGTGGGATGTGGGCAGCACCTTGCCTCTCAGCCTGGATGCTGTTACTCTAGTAAACCAATCCAGAGAGCTGAGTAGGGGTGCCGTGGCCCTTTTGGCCACTGATGACCCCAGGAAAGCATGCCCCAGGCAGGTGGACAGGGAGGCAGCAAGCAGGAAGCCTGCTGGCAGGCTGTTGAGGGACCCAGGAGGGAGAGATCGGATTTGCCTGAGTTGGTGGCAGAGGGATTGAGAAAGAAGCAAGGTGGTATTTTGAAGGAAGAATTAACAGGATTTGTGCATCATAAGAATGGACAGATGAGAGAGGAAAGATAATGGCTACCCAGCCTGCTGGGTTTGCTTTGTGTTCCAGCTGGCAGCTGCAGGACACTTCATGTTCATAGAAATTATCAGAGACCCCAAAGAATTCTTGTCACGGGGTTATATCTATCGATATTTATTTTATTGGAAATTTAAGACCAGGACATTTTTTTTTAAACACAAGACGTACCTCTTGGTAGTTCTCAGTGATGATATTGTGACCTATCAAGTAGCTTCTAGAAGATTCTGCTGGATGCTCATGAGAAAGGAGGGTGCAAAGGGCAAATGACCGTGGGGACCTCCTGAAAGGGTCTTGGGGAATCCTGGAGAGCAACTGCTGGGGATGCTGTTTGGGGACTTTATGCTCTTGCTTTGCATATCTAGGCCTTTGGTAAATATTTGCAGTTTGGAGAATATAGAAGTAGCTGCTAGGGAGCAGTGGGCGTCTAAAATTATGGAGCTGGGCTGAGAGGTGTCTGGGTAGTAGACAGAGGTATGAGCTGGCAAGACGGGGTAGGTTCAGAGGGAAGGGGGAGAACAGGCAGAGAGGGGCATGGATGGACTAAAATGTTGGCAGTGGAAGGCTTGAGAGGTAACTGTCTACTCCTCAGCTCACAAGAATTTCCATGGCTTCAATTTTTCCTCCTTAGCTGTTTTGGTTTTGGGTAAGGTAGGAGGATAGAGGGAAAATGGAGAATCTTAATTTTTTTTCTTTTTTAAATTTAATAAACAAGTCAGGAGATATTTACACTCTTTAAACGACAGCAAATTGGGGTACAAACTGCACTACCTGCTATATGCTTTTCTTTAGAGAACAACCCCTACAGCGTAGATGCTTTTAATCCCCATTTTATAGATAAGTTGAGTGAGACCTGGGAAGGTTAAAAATTCTGTGCTCAGGGTCACACAGGTCGACAGGGAGGAGAACCAGGATTTGAACCTCGGTTGAACAAAGATCAATCAAACCCAATCCCTGTTGACAGCGCCCTTATAGTTTAGAAATGGAGATGCGATATGTGAATAATTTGCCAACTTAAGGAAAATGTGGGCATCCTAAGAAAGGAGGAAGGGGCCTGCTGGGGAGAAATGAGGATGGCCAGGACAGTTAGGAAAATTTTTGTAGCGGGGGAGCCTTGAAGGGTGGGGGTGACAGGAGAGAGTATTCCCGAATAGGGTAGGAGTATGGAGGTGGGCTTAGGGGTCCTTTTTAGAAGCTCTTATATACCCGTGGGAGGGTTTTTAACCTATGCAAAATTTCAGACCCATGTAAAAGTAGAAAAAATGAGGAATAAAGAATCATCCAGTATCCATCATCAGCTTTCTTAATGATTAATTTCTGCTCTATCAGGTTTCTTCTATATCCTGACATACTCGTCCCCCCTTAGTTATCTTTATGTAAAATCCCAGATAGCATGTCATTTCATCGTAGTAATTCAGTACGTATCTCTAAATGATTGGGACTCTTCTTTTGTCAAAATAATTACAACACTGTTCCGCACCTAAAAAAAATGAATTTTTTCATATCCAATACCCGGAGTTCCCTATTGTCTCATGAACTTTTTTATCAAATAGTTTGTTTGAGTCAGGGTCCAAATAAGGATGATACATTTCAGTTGATTGATCTGTCTCTTAAGTTCTCCTTTAAATCGGTAAGTCCCCCTCCATGCCATAATTTTTATTTGTTGGCGAATCGGGGACAGTTTTCCTATTATGGGTCCCAAGGGAGGAGGCTGTAGTTGATTTGTTCAGCAGAGAAGACCTGGAGAAATGCCATCGGGAAAAAGCCAACATCTCCTTCAAGGTGTCCGCGCCCTGTGGGACTGTACTTTCCTGTCTGTGTCTTGGTGTCTTCTAGATGTCCTAGTCCTTCTCAGCTTTGTACCCTTCTCCCTCCACGTGCCGTCTCCTGGGGAAGCTCAGAAGGCATGCATGCACACCCAGCAGAGATGACTTCACTTTCCGGGCGCCGCTGGGTGCCTCCCCTGTGCCGGGTTTGGGAATGCAGCAGTGACTCGGAAGCTTCCTGCCCCCCGAGGCCCACCGTCCAGTGCAGGGAGATGGGGGACTGAGGACGCTGCCCGAGTCCCAGGGCAGTTAAGGAGAGGCGGCTCTGTAACACTGGGAGGGCTGCCTTCCTGCCCCACCTACTTTTCAGATACATTCTATCCTTCCGGTTATTTTTTCATACAAAATCTTATGCAGAAGGAAGCTCCGGGGGAAACCGGGGGAAAAACAGGTTAAAAGTTGAGCTGCTTTGGGTGAAGGAGACAAGTGCATGTGTGTGTGCTGGGGGCCTGGGGTATAGCATCCTTGCCTCCCTGACCCCAGGCCTACCTGTGCCCCTTCCCCAAGCCCTTGAGACATGACCAAGGGACCCCTGGGGTCTTGGGTGACACAGCTCGTAAAGAGAGACTGGGGACCAACTCTTATACCACCTTTGATTTTTGCCCTCACTGAGTTTGCTGTGTCACCAACAGGCAATGGGTTGTTAGCTGAAATAATTTTTCATCACTTCATCCTCAGTTATGTGTGTGACTGGTTGACCACACACGATCCCATGACCGCTCGACTCTGTGTCTTTCCTAGGATTGCCCGGGGTTTTCCCTGCCTCATTTGCTTTTTATGCTTTTCCTGGTGATTAGCTTTCCAGGGGATGACAGAGTCTCCCTCTTTTCACTGATTTCTCAGGTATTTTCCGTTCCGTAATACTTTGGTGGCTGTTTCTTCCTTGTTTTTCTAACTCATCTGCTGACTGCTGTTCCCAAAACATCTCCATAAACCACCAGGCTGGATCCAGCTCCTTAAACCCTCATGTGGAATCCGCCCCCCCCAGACCCCCTTGCCCTACCCACCCCACCAGCGAAGCCTCATTGACTGAGCTGCCCTGAGCAGGTTTTGAGAGGTTCCACGTGAGAAAAATTTCCAGGAAATTACACATGGTCCTGAGTGCGACACTTTTCATTTCATTTTAATCATTCGGACAAATGGCCTTTCTGAAATGCATTGTCTACTTACTTTCTTTCTTAAACAAACTGTCCAAACCTAATTGAACTTTTTCTTAACGACTCAGAATCAATACTGACAATTGCATTATCTAGGACTCCTTCCCTAAATGGCCAAGTCTTAAGAGTTAGCATTGCAGGTATTAAAAGCCCCACCTTTTCTTATCCATAAAATGGGGATACTTATACCCACCTTGGAGGATTTTTTGTGAGGATTGGAGCCTCCATAGGGAAGGGGCCTCACAAAATGGGAGCCTAAAGAAAAGAAGGAAAAGTAGTAATGGCTGCTAAGGAGGCAGTTTGTTTTGCACTTTGAGTTCTTTTACCATGTTTGCCCTGATTTTATTTTATCATTTTAATTTTTGAGTCTCAGGTATCAGGAATCCCTCCCTTCGTCCCCCCAACTCATCCTCCACCAAAGTTTGTCCTTAAGGGCTGAGGGAAAATGAACATTTGATAGGCCACGTGGCGTGGCTTAATGGGGAAAGAGCTCACAGTTGGAGCCGTGCTGCCTGGGTTCTCACCCTCACTCTGCCACTTACTGGCCATGGGACTTTGAGCAAGTTCCAGAATTTCTCTGCATTTCTTTCTCCACCTGAAAATCAGGGATCATAATAGGGTCCACCTTATAAGGCTGTTGGGAGCACCCAATAAGTGAATGCATGCAAAGTGCTTAGAAACCAACCTGAGTCCTCTGTATATCATGTGTTGTGATATGGCAGGTGGAGCGTGGTAATAATGCAGAGGGTTGGTGATCCCAAACAACCCTGGGGGGAAATGGAACAGATACAGAGATGACTCAAGCAGACGGGAGGACCCCAGAGGGCAGGTCCAACCTGCAGGGCCGTGTGTGCTGAGCGAGTGTCTGTGAGCCTTGGGGGCTGGGGCGGGGAGAGGCAGGGACGTAAGAGCTGATGTCTGCCAGAGGAATAGGACGCACTGCACCCTGTATACGTGTGGTCAATGTGTGTGTTGGTGTGTGTGCATATTTATATGAAATACGAGCCGTCATAATTGGGGTGGGATTTGGAAGGATGCAAATATATTTTGTATTTGAAGATAACCAGTAGTTCAAGGTGGCCCCATTAACTGCCAAATGAATGGTAGCTGACACTGGATTTCTGAACATGTATCAGGCATCGTAATGATATTTCAACACCAGGTGGTTTTGTCAATCACTAGTGCTCAAGGAGTGGGCCACAAAGGTTTCGGAAAAAAGTGTAAGGAGAAGAGCATGAAATTTAGACAATCCCAACTAATTACCCCACCGTTAATTATCTTAATTGAGTCACTTTAGGTTTGCGCTGGAAGTAGAACACTCTGTCCAGCCAGCAGAGCCCCTTCATTCCCAGATGGTGGAGAAGCCCCCATAGAAGAGTCAGGAGTACTTCTCTGAGAGAAGAGAGGACTTGAGCGGCCACGGAAGAATGGGGAGTTGAAGGGGCTGGCATTTTCAGGGACCTGCCAGTCAGTGAGACGGGTTGGCATGGACTCGGCTTCCAGTGGGAGAGCAGTGGGGGATGGATCAGAAGGCTGACTTGGGCAAGCTGGGGTCCAGATGAAGGAATGTGGGGTTCATCCAGGCAACTGGCTTTCAAAGTTGAGCATATATAAGAATCACAGATTGCTGGGTACCACCCCCGAGATTTTGATTCAGTAGAACTGAGGTTAGGCTCCTGAGTTTCTAGCGAGTTTCCCTGCTGGTCTGGGGACCACACTTTGAGAACTGCTGATGCAGGCCGTGGGGAACCAGGATACGTTTTTAGAACCAGGATATGTTTTTAGTAGGGGGAGAGCCTGATACAAACAGTGTAAGTGGTGGCCACTGGATATGCTTGTAAGAACAATAGCTGAATAAATCAGATGGTTTTGCTCCTGAATCCATCGCATGTCTTAGTAGATTTTTAGCTCTCCATACTCAGCCTGCTAACAAAAGATCCTTGAGGCCATGGTTATATTTTTATAATCGCCGACTTTCTTCATATGGAGATTTCCTGACCCCAAATTAGGAGCTGTAGCTGAACAAAAGATTTTTATGCCCCTTCCTGGGCTGGAGATGCTGTCTAGAAAATGTTTCTCTACCCGAAGTGTTTGGATTTGGGGGATGTTTTAATGGGCTATAGGGACGCTGGGCAGAATATTAAACTTAGACCCTTTTTGGAAATTTTGTATGATTATTGAGCCAAAATCTTTCTTGAACTTTTGGACACATTTTTGGGGGGTGGGGTGGGGGTGGGAGACTTCTATCCACCATTCCCATATAGAAATATGTCTTCACCAGGTGAGCAATTAACGCTTGCTTCTTTGCAGCCAGTGGAACCTTTAGTGAAGGGAGAAAGCCCTCCTACCTTTGGCTTCAAAGGGTTTTGAAATGCTAATTCACAGCTATGAAATATTCTGACAGCCTGGGATGTTATTCAGGGCAATCAGGCATCCTTGATTATTATAGAAGTGTGAAAGGTAAATTGCTGCTACCCAAGAAGTCATACAGTTTTCAAGAGAAATGCTCAGAAAAAGAGCACATGAAATTATTATCAGACGTCGCCTTTCCTGATGGGGGTATGTGACATCCAGTGTATCTGTAGGTGTGAGAATGTCAACTCATAGTGGGAATCTAACTTATCTGCCAGAATTGCCCTTATGTTAAAAAAAAAAAAAGGGTTGTGGCAATCATTTTCAGAATTTGTTATAGGAAAATGTTTGAATGCCTGTCTAAAATCTCTTCTTTCTTGCCCCAGAGATGAGACTGCCAATACTTTTTTTTTTTTTTTAAGGAAAAGAATCCGATTTCATTCATCTTGTAGCATTTTGATTGGATGGTTGATGTGTTATGGTTTGAATTGTGCCCCCCAATTGCTGTGTTGATGTTCTCATCCCCAGTTCCTCTGAAGGTGACCTTATTTGGAAATAGGGTCATTACAGAGGGGATCAGAATAGTTAAGATGAGGTCATACTGGATTAGAGTGAGCCCTTAGTCCGATATGACTGGTGTCCTTATAAGAAGAGGAAATTTGGACAGAGATGGGTTAGGGAAGGATGTCACGTGACAGCCGAGACAGAGAATGCCATGGACTGCTAGCAGTCCCCAGCAACGAGGCGAGACGTGGAATAGGTTTAAGAACAAGTGGCCCTACCATCATCTCAATATTGGACTTCTGGTCCCCAGAACTGTGAGACAGTAGATTCCCTTTGTTTTAAGCCATACTTTGTCGCAGCAGCCCTAGGAAACTAAGGCAGACATAATCACCGATGGCTTTCAAAGCTTTGTTGTATTTTTTGCCATAAGGGCAAAATGGTATTTCACCTTGGTCCAAACTCAAAGACAGGATTTAGCCCATGATCCACAGCTTCCACACCTTAGCTATGAGAGATACTAGTTCATACATTTGAGTAAAGATTCTCCTTGAGCCAAGGCTGACAGCGTGCCTCAAGGAAGGAGCTATTGTCACCCCACAGCTTATGAGAAGATGGAAAGTCATCTTGATCACTTGACCCGGGTTTTCCAGTATGTTGTATTTATTTATTTTTTTCAATCTTTAAGAAATACAGATCCTCCTAGCTATGTAGATCCTTTGGTTATTTCTTGCTCAATATCTAGTGGGTAGTAGTTTCTTTCTATCTTTATAAGAGTTGGAGAGAGAGCAGTTACGTTGTTTTATAGGTATGTGGAAACCAAAGAATTAATGGAAAGGTAAATGAGTGTATTGAGTAAATTGTCTTGTTTACTTTGCTGATTACACTAATTGGTTAAGTCTGTTTGCATATAAACCCATCTACCCCTCCCTCCCTTCCTCCCTCCCTCCATCCATCCATCCATCCATGCATCCGTCCATCCATCCATCCACCCTGTCACCCATCCACCCATTCACCCATTCACCCATTCAACTTCCCATCTACCCACCCACGCATCCATCCATCCATTTCCTGCTTAGACTTTTCTAATGTCTCCTCTTCGTTTAAATGACTCCACATTTAGGAAATCCCCCCTGGGATTTTCCTCCCTCTTCTGTGTACACATTCCCTCTATAGATGGTCTCTTCCATTCTCTTAACTTTATCTAAAGCCATGCAAAGCCTCCCTCTTTGGGCTCCAGAGTCCCCAACTCCCTATTTTTCACCTCCACTTGGGTGTGTAACAGGTTCCTCAGATTTGCTCAGGCCAAATAGTCAGGAGAGTCATTATTAATTTTTCTTTTTCTCATCCTCTCCCTCCCAAAATCAGTCCATTACTAGGTCTGATCAGTTCTACTTCAAAATATTTCTAACCAGTCTATTTTGTGTCATTTCTCAAGCTACCCTACTACAGACCAAGCTGCCCACCTGGGTGACTGTGGTAGCCTTCTCTCTTGTCTCCTGCTTCCACCCGTGTCCTGCTTTGGTCCATTTCTACATGGCAGCAGTGTGAACTCAGTAAAACCCCAAACCTTCTGCTTTCCACCCTGAATGGCTTCCATTGCCCTGCAAGGCAAATTCATTTCCTCCTGATCTGATACCAGCCTGCCTCTCACCTCGTTTCCCTCATTGCCTTCTCCCCATTCTTCAGACTCACTGAGCTCTGACCTGCCCTACTTCCCTCTTCCTTTGGCCATTTCTCGTGCCCCAGGTTGCAGCTCAAATGCCACCAGGCCTTTCTTGACCCCCACCCCAGATCTTACAGAGTACCTGCCCCCCGTAGTATCATCAGGTCATTTTCTTCTCACTATCTGGAATCATTTGGTTTATGTACTCCTTACGTGCTCTCCTCCTGATACTGATCTGCTACTGAGGCAGGCCCCGAGTCTGCCTTGAGATTTCTGTTCCAAGTCCCTGAACAAGTCCTGGCTGAGGTTTGCAAGCTCAGCAATAATCTCTGCAATAAAGGAAGGAAGGCGTGAGTGACTGCAAGCGGGACACTGGGCTGGCTGGTTGGCAAATGGCATTGTTGTCTGTGTTACCATGTAAGGGAGGTATGTGGAAATTTAAATACTTTACCATTTACCGACAAGTTCCAAGAAAGGCAGGAAGGCTTAATTTCAACAAATGATTAGAAGTGACAGAGTTGATTATAACTGCACAGACTCCTCATTTATAATTTTGCTAATCCTCACTTCTCTGCTAGAACATCTCTCCTTAACCTGAGATTGTATACATTCACGTGTGTCTGGGGGAATTGTATAAAATAGATGTACGATATATACATGTAGGAGGATGCAGTGGAACAAACAATAGAAATGCAATAGCATGTGTTATGGTCTGATTAAGAAAATCACAATTATATGAGGGACATCATCAGCTTGGCTTGGCTGCATTCTGCAAGAGCTAGAGGAAATTCAAAAGCAGGAATTTGGAATGGGAGAATTGAACCCTGGATTGTGTAGCATAAGTAGTATTGAAAATGCACATGTTGCTCGGTGGCTCTTGAGGTCGTTGAATACACCTGCACTAGAGCGTGGCCACAGGTGAGTATAGAAGGGATGTATGTGAGTTTTGAGCTTTAGAGTGAGCCATACAGGGTAATAAATCTTTAGAATCTTAGATTCTTTGAGCCTCCTGGTACCATAGGATGATGCTTTCATTAGAATCAGTAGATGCGTGGGATCAGGTACATTTTGTTTCAGTGCACTGTTGAGGTCCCCACACACCCATCGGACATGTGACACCTGCCTCCAGCACTTTCTATATGACTCTGATTCAGCATCCCTGTCTCTTACAGCATCAAGTTTAAACTCCTTACACTGAGAGCGGGACCCTTCCTAAGTATGTCCCAGACCACCAGCTTTTCTACTGTTTCATCCCCTTCCTATGTTCCACGGTGGGTGTGCTGCACAGGTGCCTTTGTGCCTGTGTCCAGAGTTCCTCTAGGCTTCTCTGCCAGTCTAACCTCTCAGCAGGTGAGATCTGCAGGTTTGGGGGATGAGTGTGGACCCTGCCTGGGTGCTGGATCCTCTGGCACAAACCCACAGATTTAATTCTTACTCCATAGAGGTTAGGTTGTGTCTCAGCGCAGTGCTTTAGAACCTCCCTTAATATCTCCCTCATCAGCAACACTGCATACATGCTTATTGACTAGAAAAAGGAATAAAAGGCCCGGCTAAAAGAGATTGATGAGGTAAGAGGTACCTCTCTGATGTGAATAGAGAGTCAGACCATATCCCCTAGTTTAGATATTTTTTACAGGTCTTTTCCCATTTTAGACCCTTGGGAGGGAACAGCATGTCAGCCTTAGATTTCCAAAGAGGAGCATCCAAGCCACAGAAAGGGCTGTGACTGGTTTCCAAACCACACGGCAGAGATGCAAACTGACCCTCAGCTGTCTTCCTGGTGGGCACTAGGAACTCTAGACACACATTTGTCTCTGCGTGAGTAGAGGAATAAGCTTATTTGCTCTTCAAAGTCGGAAGCTGAATTTTCTCACCCTTGCAGATAGCTTTTGGCTGCCTAGCTAGGCTTCTTCCACCTCGTGTGAAGACCTGGTACCAAGAGCTCGGTGTTGATGGATTTCCCAGTCCCAGGGGGATAACGGACTGCTAAAGCACTTTTCTCAACTATTACATTTGAACTACTTAGACACTGAGATCTCACTTCCCCTCCCAGGAATTTTCTTATTAAAACATTTTAGAGGTCTATTCAACTAGTTTATAGTTATGGGAATTAAAATAAAAGAGTGGAAATTAAGTTTTAGGGACATTTCTTTTGGGTCTTCTAAAGAGATCAGTTTAATTTCCACTTTATGGCTTTTTTGTTATTCCAAAGCAGAAGAATGAATGGTTTTTTCTTTCATATTTCATAATTAAAAAACTGTCAGCAGACTCTGTGTATAAGCTATTTTTGTTTGACTATGGATTAATCACTTTCACTGTGTTAAAAACAAAATGACGGAGCCAAGGAAGTCATTTCCGCTGCAAGAGGAGCTGCAGCCTTCCGAAGGGTTTCTGCCCTGAAACCTCCCATGTTCTTCACTTTGGCCTTTGCCCTGCATGCATCTCGGGGGCCCCACTTCTTGCCACCTACTGGGATTTGGGAGCAAAAGTGCCAAAAAGTAGGAGCAAAATTAAAAATCCTGAGGGGAAGTGTCATATGGGGTTTCCAGTTATTTCCAAGGAAGAGAGTCTGGTGAGGTTGACATCTTGATGCATTCTTGGCCACAGTAGGTTCCACCCATGCCTCTCTTGGTGAGTGTCCCAAGACTCCATGTCGTGCCATAGACCAATTGAACCACCCATGGACCATCCTCTTGGGAAGGGTTAGGTGGGTCACTCAGATATAAGATGTGCTCGTTTGAATCTTGTATACCCCAGAAAAGCCAAGTTCTTTAATCATCATTCAATATTGCTGGGTGGGAGCTTTTTGATTATCCATGGAGATGTGACCCACCCAATTATGGGTGGTAACTTTTGATTAGATGGTTTCCATGGAGATTTGTCTCCACCCATCCAAGGTGGGGTTGCTTACTGGAGCCCTTTAAGAGGGAATCATTTTGGAAAAAACTATATAGAGCCCATGCAGCCAGAGAACTTTGGAGATGAAGGAGGAAAACACCCCCAGGGGCACTTACTTCATGAAACAAGAAGCCTGAAGACAAAGCTAGCAGATGTCACCATGTTCACCATGTGCCTTTCCAATTGAGAGAGAAACCCTGAACTTCATTGGCCTTTCTGAACCACGATATCTTTCCCCTGGATGCCTTAGATTGGACTTTTCTATAGGCTTGCTTTAATTTAGACATTCTTCATGGCCTTAGAACATGTAAACTTGCAACTTAATAAGTCCCCCCTTTTAAAAGCTGTTTGCTTCTGGTATATCGCATTCCAGCAGCATGCAAACTAGAACATAAATGAACAGCGCTTAGGAGAAAAGAGTGAGCCAGCCTAGAGATGTTTCCAGGCAGAGAGAGTTTTATAGCCTAAGCAAACTGGGTACCCCACACTCACAGCCTCGTAGTAGGCTGTGTAGACTAGTAGGCTCAGAAACTGAACTTCTGTGCCAGACCATCTGGGTTCAAACTCCAGTTCTACCGCCTACTAACTCTGCCTGTGGGTGAGTTTCTCCACCACTCTGCGAGATAGCTTCTTCTTCACTGTACAGGGGGTGAAGACACTGCCATCTCCTGTTATTGTTATGAGTTAAATGAGTTAATCAGGTGCTTGGAACATTGTGTGATCCCTAACAAGTGCTCAATAAAGGTTAGCTGGGAGCACTTCCGGGTGGATTTTACTTAAGCCTCTGGTCTGAAAGACTCAGAACATTTAATCTGGGGTATGTCCCCCCTCTAGGAAGTGAAAAGTGTCACTTCTGTCTGTGCTCACTTCACGAGTTAGAGAGGCTGTAGAGGCTCAGGCAGTAAGTAAGTAAGCCCAGAGCAATCACAGGTCATTCATTCCAACCCCCTGAGACTGTGGAAAAGTGGAATGTGGTGAAAAGATGGAATTAGAACCTCCGAATCCGGAGTTCTTATGGCTTATCGAAGTGGCCGCACTCTGGACCTCAGGTTTAAAAGACATGTGCTTTCTGTATCAAAGCCATCACTTTGGAGGGCTAGACTCACAATTAGGATACTCAGAATGTTCCCATTAAAGTGTGACCTTATGTTGCTGTCCACGAGAGCCTTTGCCCACTCCCTGCAGGCCTCAATTCCTCCAGCTTCTTGGAACTTTCCCTGTGGAGGGAATAGCCATAAGGTAATTCGACCATAGGTCTGATGAACCCAGCTCTTTTCCTCCATCCGCTGCCAGGAGGGATCCTGCCATCTCTGGGGACTCAGCTCTATTTCTGATGTCGCATGGACTGAACAATGATACCCTTGGAAGGAGTCATTTTCTTTAATATTTCTCAAGTCTTTAAAGGGCAGCCTCTGGAACCACCACAAAGCTCCTGACATGGTCCAAGGCTTGCTCTAAGCCCGTTTGGATCACTTTTCTAATATAATGATATCGCTTCACATTCCAGGTAATTAAACTTTATAATCCCTTCATTCTCCTCTGTCTGACCTTTATCTTAAATTAAATTAAAAATTTTAATATGAAGTTTGAAAAACAAAAACATACCTGCAAAGGAAAAAGAATGTATTAAAATGAACTACAGCTTCTAACTCTGAACTGTTATGCCCTTCTTTGGGGCCAGAGGACTTGGCCCTGGAAACCCCATTTTTCTTCCTGAGCTGCCACCCTTGTAGCAGGTGGTTCAGCAGCAAGTGAAAGGTGAGCCCACCTGCCCGTCCAGGGGACAGAGTGTTCACACACATGCCCTGCAGCTGGCACCTCAGATGGAGACTGGGGGGCCATGTGCCAGCCAAGCGATGACTGTATACTCTGGAAAGGACTTAAACTGCAAACATATGTCTTCAAAGTTGCATTCAGAGTCTTGTGTCCCCCCCAAGAATTCCTAAGACATTCTGATCTCCAGCTTGAAACCTGCGTGGTCACTGGGGTCGGCCTGAGTGACAGGGGTGTGGGAAGCTGCCGTCTGTGGCATGGTGGTCTGTGGGCATCGCGGTCCCCAGAAGATACTGCAGTCTCAGCTTCCCTGTGGAGAGGCAGAGAGGTGAGAGAACCCACATCTGCCCTCCGAGGGGCTCAGCAGACAGGCAGCCCTGAAAGACAGGAGGGAAGCCAGAAGTAGGAAGCGGAGCTTTCTGCCCTTCGTGCACTGAGCTAAGCCTGCCAAGGTGTTTCTCTGGTAGAGTCCCCAAGGGCCACCCCATTTCCTGGGTGCCTGAATGAAGTCCCCCCACCCCCAGGCTTCCTAGCCTCGCTCTAGCCCCCTCCCTCGTGGCCCTGGAGCCTGGGTTATTTGCTGCTTTTTCAAGAGAGCACCACACCCTGGAACTGTCTGCCAAGAGGGACCATTGTTCATGAGAATTCCTCCCTGTCTCCAGCTAACCCTTAGATGCACTATTCTGGGTCTGTGGCCCTGATTTTATTTTTTAATTTTTTAAGCCCCCTAACTCATTCATGTCTTCTCTCAACCCGGCCTTCTCATCAAGCCTCGCTCTGCTGTCCAAAAGAGGTTTGAGTGGTGGGCAGCGGGTTCTGGAGGTGAAGCTGGGCAGGAACATATAAAGGGGCTGCTCGGCCTGGACTCCGAACACTCCTGCCTCCCTGGGCTCAGAGAGCAGGCTGTGCATACGGATGGATGCCCGAGAGATGGCAGGTCAGCTGAAGTTGGGAACTGCAGAGCGGGCTGGGAAGCAAGTGGGAGTGGGGTGGGGGTGGGGTGGGAATAGGCGGGAGGAGAAGGTAGGCTAGAGAATGAAAACCAATATCTCTCCCCTCCAAATTGAGCTGATTAACCTGTAGAAACCGAGGCCCTGCCAAGCCCAACTTCCTTGTTTTCAGAAACCTTGGCACGGAGGCCCCGTTTCTGGCACAGGCCAGTCCTCATCAGTGGAACCAGCAAAGCAGCTGCTGTGATTTTCTTTTTCCTCTCCTTTCTGGCAATCTCGGAACGGGGACTGTTTACTTTTTTCTTCCCCTTTCCTTCCCCACCCTCCTGTAGCAGGGAGTTGGTTCTGGTTAATGTTGAAGATCATAACATGATTACCCCAAAGTCTCATGAAATTAAATCACTTTTCTTCAAAGAGAAAGGGGTGGGGGGACTGTCTGGCTGGTAGGCCAGCGAGGGACGAGCGGATATTGAAAGCAGACCAGCAGCCGCACCGCTTTGCACAATGGCGGCCCGGCAAGGCCGAGGCAGCATTGCACGGGGGCCTGGTTTGCAGACGACGTGGCTTGGGGGGAGTTGGGGGCTCCCACCTGGGCTCCAGACACCTGCGTCCTGGTGGCGACCTGGGGGTGGGAGGCAGGAATCCTCCAGCTGGGGGATGGAGAGATGGGGTGGTTCAGGGCGCCCAACTTGAAAATGAGTCATCTGGGAAGAAATTGACTTTCTAGAGCTTGTCCGTGAGAATTCTCTAGCACCCCCTGCCCTGGGATTTCATCAGGCCAGGATACAAACGTTAGGGAACAGCCTGGGGTAGAAAGCTCACTTTTCTCAGGGAAGGTGCACATATCAGTGGTAGGTTGGGGGCATGCATGAGTCTTCCCTTGTGTCAGATTTTTGTGGACTCCTTAAATTTTAGGAGTTGAGGGGACCTGGGAGATTATCCAGCATCTGACCTCCCGCCCAGGGCAGGAATCCCCTTTGCCCTTCATCCCAACAAAAGAACACTCGGTCCCTGCTTTGTCATCTCTGGGGGTGAGTGAGCCCTCTCTCACCAGGCCAGTTCTTAGGGTAGGGTATTTGGGAACTTCCTACCTGCTGATCCAGGTTGTACTGTCTGGTAACATATGAACATTGTGCAGCCTGGCCGGTGCTGGCACGTGGTAGGTGCTGGGGTATTACTTTGCTGGGATGTGGCAGTTGCTTTGTCTTTGGCATGGCAGCCCACTGGGGTTCTCAGTTAACCTTCGGGTGGTGGGTTGGTTATCCCTTTCCTGAGTATTTTCCCAAGCTCAGCCCCCACCACTTTTCAGTATCTTGCAAGGCAGACAGGAAGGAGCGAAGCCATTTGAAAGCAGGACCTGGAAGACATGTAGTTCTCGTTGCCAACAGCCTAGCACCCTGAGTTCTTCACTTTGGGCAGTGACTGGCCTGGGAGTCCCAGGAATCTGCATGGGGGTTGGACTGCTGGCCCTAAGAAGCAGAGAGCACCCCCGCCCCAAGCAACAAAGGGAGCATCCTAAAGAAGGCAGTGGTCACTGCTTGCAGCATTGACATCAGACCTGCACAGGGAAGGAAATGCACCGTTGGCGAGGGTGGCTTCCCACGAGACGGCGTGTAAGTTCAGCAACTGCATTTTTCTGAAGGATTAGGGATGGGAAGAGGCCAGCTTGCTCCTGTTGGAGCTCTGTGCCGTGACTCACTCTCATCAAGGGTCACTGAGCGTCTCTCTGTGCGTGGCCTTGGGCTGAACTCCTCACCTGGCTAGCCTTCTCGAAAATGTGTGTCATTCCTTCTGAGGCTGAGCCGTGGAGCGGGTGAGCGGGTGTGCAAATCAATGGAAAGTCGTCTCCACCATTGGAAAAACAACCCCAAGTTCATGACTCGTTGGCTTTAGAGGTGTGACTGTAAAGGATGAAGCCGACTTTTTTGTTTTTCACCAAACAGACCTGAGTTGGTAAATGCAGATGAGTGGCCCGTCTGTTTTTGTAGCCACATTGGGAAGCCAAACACTTCTTCCACTGGCCTGGAGAGCCATTTTGCCAGCCCCATGGGAAGAGCCAGTCTTGTGACTTTACAGCCACAGTTAGCTTCTATCCAAAAACAACATCACCCAGGCCTGATCCCTGAGTCTGTTCACCAGATTTGACACCCAAGGGTTGGGGCCGAATGTCAAAGTCCTATCCAGCTCTAAGGGATGAGGAGCTATAACCAGCTGGGGTATTCAGAAGCCAGTGGGGCAGCTCCCAGAGACAAGTCCCAGAATGTTTTGGGCAAGACATTAATGGAATAAATGAGTGGTCCTCAGGGATATAGTACAGCCTCACCTGCAAATACTCAAGGGTCTTACTCAAAGGAATGTGTGGACCTGGATGTTCTGACTTTTGTTAAACAGTCACAAACTTACCACTTTGTGGCCAGCTCTAATTGGTTTGAGTACCAAAGAGTCTTTTCTAGAAGCACTGTTCTGACATTGGGATTGTCTAGGTTTGCCATGGCTGCTATAACAAACATCACAGATGAGTTGGAATAAGTAGCAGGAATTTATTGACTCACTTTTGGAAGCTAGAAGTTCAAAATCAAGGCGTTGGCAGGATCATGTTTTCTCTGAAGTCTATAGCATTTAGATGCCAGCTTGCCAGCAATCCATAACTCAGTCTCTGCCTCCATCACCTGGCTAGCTGTCTCCTTCTATCTCCCGCTCTGTCTAAACTTCCTCTGCTTGTAAGGACTCCAGTCATATTGGATGAAGGCCCACCCTAATTCAGTTCGGACTCACTTTAATAATATCTTTAAAGATCCTGTTTACAAACTCGTTCCCATGTAGAGATTGGGACTAGGGATTGGGTCTTGAACATATCTTTGTGGTGGGAGGCATGATTCAAGCCACAACAGTGATTGAAAGCACTGGGTTCAAATCCCAGCTCCATCATTTAATGATGTATAAACTTGGGCAAATTGTCCTTCTCTGCACCTCGGTTTCCCTATCTATAAAATGGGGGTCTGTAAGAGTCTTCATCTGGTTGGGGTGTTGTGCTAGTAGGTGACAGGAATGGAAAGGTGAAGAGGACTTTCTCTGCATCCTTTGGTTCAGAAGTCCCTTGTCCCATTCCGTGTGAGGAACATGCAAAGGACTTGACGTGGCCTTTGCTTCCCTTATCTGCCTTGGGACCCATGGGGACCCCAGCGCTGCATCCTCAGGCTTGGCCCTGGTGGTCCTGTCACAGTCTTCAACCACCTGGAGGTGGCCCCCATTGGTCCCAGCACTGCAAGGAAAAGACAGGACAGAGGTGAGAAGAACACATTTCCCCTGGGGGAAGGGACCCCCGCCTTTGGGGTGCTCAGTGGTTGGTGAACTCTCTTTTAGTTGACAGAATCCTACATGGAACCTGAATATACAGAACAGACGAAAGCAGAGTTACTTGCTTTGAGTCTGGGGTGGACCGTGGGCTGAGCTTCCCCCTCCCATCAGGGTCACCTTCAAGGTGATGCTATAAGTCCCAGGGGCACCTTGAGGGACTTTAAAACCTGCTGGCCAGAGGCATGAAGTGGTTGTTCAGGGTCACTCAGCTGGCATTTGCAAGGGAGCTGTTTTGGGAGCCTAGCCGTGATGGCGGACACTTAACCGTGTCCTCAATCCTCACAACAACAGCCACCTCCGTGAAGGTAACGGAGGCCTCGTGCGAAAATGGAGAGGAGTAAGCCCAGCAGGTGAGTGGACCTACAGAGTCCTTCCTCTATCTGCTCCCCATTATGTTGGCCATAGTTTGGAATTACTTAAAGGCTGAGTGTTAGAATGCTCAGACACCCGACAGAGACTTTTCCTTTTGGTTCCCTGCTTTTGACTAGCTCAGGGTTTCTCTCTGTGCCTCACAGAGTTCAAAACGAATACGCAAAAACCATGCAGTTTGTGCTGTTATTTGCAGTCCGAGTGATTTTCAATAGAATTCTGATGATGAATTATTTCGCCTTCTGTACTGGCTTTATTAACTATTTGCCATCACCCTGAGTGGGACATCCCTAAGCTAGGGCTCAGGTGTCTCAACTCCTGGTTCCACATCATTAGAGGTGCTTTCTTGCACTTACTCTAGGAAGTCCAGTGTATCATTTTCCTAAATGACAGTGACTTAAAGTATCTTGACTTCCAGTTTTGTGTCACAAGCATGAGTCTGAACATTTCATCTGCATGGCAGAATTTGGAGGGGAGGGAATGCGTTTTTGAGGCTGAACTCTTGTTCACACTATTGCTTTTTCTCTCTTCTTCCTGGAAATGGTCCAGTTCTCTTCTTGCAACAGTTGGGTGAAGGTAGAGTTGACTTTTGTTCTCATTTTCTTTTCTGTTGGGCATCTTGGAATTAAGAAAGGAAGAGACAGAGTAAAGTACTGATAACAGTTGGAGATAAAATGTTTCCAGTGTGTGAGCAAGCAGCCCTGACTTTTCAGTTGGAAATGGAAAGATTAAAAAAAAAGAAAAGAAATGGAAGAAATGATATAGATTTTGGCCAGGAAGAGGGACGAAGTTTGGGACTACATGTTGTTTGAGGAGTAGACCCAGAAGAACATAAGGTCAGATATGTTAGGGGTGAGAGAGAGGGCATCCAGAGGCAACAGGATATTGGAACTGGAGCCCAAGGCTGTGAGTAAAAAGATTTGGTTTCCGATACAGGCTGTACCATCTACTCTTTTTAGCACTTTGAACAAATCATTTTACCATTCTGAGCCTCAGTTTCCCCATCTATAAAATGGGAATGGGAATGCCTAGCTCCTTTCCAGTTGTGGAGAAGAACAAGTGGCATGCTTTATCTTTAAGGTTCTGTGTGAATAATAATAACAATAACAACAACAAGATAATGTATCTCCTGGAAACAACAAAGTGGGGAAAGGGTGGAACTTTGGATTTATGGACTTTAATTCTAGTAAAATATCCAAGAAGATTGGAAAGATGTAGAGCAGTCATTGGAGGACATTTAAGATGGAAGAAATGATGTAAAAAACCTCTCATTTCTTTAGTCTTAGACAAGCTATTAAGAAATCTTAATCATACAGGAGAGCTAAGAATTCCTCCAGGGGAAGTGGATGGGGCTCATGTTAAATGAATGCCTGTTAGTTGTCAATATTTGTGGAGACAGGACAGTGGATCGATGTTGTTCCCAATGCAGATGGTTATAGTAACAGGCTTATTATCATTGCTCAACACTTTTGTTCCTGTTCCCAGACAGTTGTCCAGCACTCCCTGTCAATATCCAGCATTCTTTTTTTCCATCCATCTATCTGTCTACCCACTTACCCATTTGTCCATCGATCTTCCCACCTACCCAACCACCCATCCACCCACATATCCACCCATCCGTCCATCCACCCACACACTCATCCGTCCACCCACCCATCCACCCACACACTCATCCGTCCACCCACCCATCCACCCATCTACCCTCCACTCACCCATCCGTACATCCACCCCCCCACCCATCAATACATCCATCCACCCTCCCTTCCATCCACCCACACACTCATCCATCCATCCACCCATCGTTCCATCCTTACATCCATCTATCACCCACCCGCCCATCTATCCATCTGTCCATTCAGCTACCCGTCCATCATTCCATCCTTATGTCCATCCAACAAAGCTTTTCCGAGTTCATGCTCAGTGCCAAGAACAGCGCTTGGTGCAGGAGATATAGTTGTGGACAGGTCATGGTCCCTGACTTCATGGGGCTCACAGTCTAGTATGGAAATAGGTATGTATCATAAGCTGTGATGAAGCCATAGAGGGAGGGGGCACAGGCTGCATTCAAATATGGGGCACTAGGTCCCAGTGGTGGGGGCAGTAGGGGTGGTTAGGGAGAAGTTAGCCAGACAAAGGAATCCACGGTGCAGAGGCCCAGAGGTGAGAGAGATCATGGTACTCTCCACTTTGCTTTGTACAAAGGCTAGTACAGCTGGGAGCCTGCTGTCTCCTGACATCTTAGACCTTTGTGTCTTTGCATTTTAAAGAGTTGGACAGAGGAGGCTCCTTATACTCTGGCAAAAGTTTTTAAGCTTCAGCCTTACTACATTGCACAGGAGCTTCTGGGTTCTTCCTTATGGCTGAGGTTTTATGTTCCAGGAAACAACTTGTTCACTGTCTCCTTGTCTAGAAGGAGGTAACCAAGGTCCCTGGTCCCAACCCCTGGGCACTTAGAGGTAATGTATAGGATAGAAAAGAATGAGGCTCTGTGGGTTTTGGCATAGAAAAACTTTCCTTGAAGTGTCTCTGAGGAAAACTTGACCACCTGTGTCAGCCTTCTGAACGTCCCACAGAGTGCCCTGGACTTCATATGGGAGATACCTGGGAAGAGGCAGAGGATGGTGCAGTCCAGAGGCTTTGGCTGGGTAGATCTGAGTTTGAATCCCAGCTGTGTCACTTACTGGCCGAGTGACCTGGAGAATGACCTAGGGAATTCATTTTTCGGAGCTCTGGCTTCCATACCTGCAAAGTGGGGACAATGATGTTCCTTGCTTTACAGGGCTTTTGTAAGGATTAAGTGAAACAATGTGTATCAAGTGGAGTGAATGCTCAGGGGTGCTATCAGTACTTATTTTCATTAGAATAAAATCGAATCTGGGAGAGGAAACTCCTGAGAAAGAAGAGGAATCCTAGACTGGATCCACGTGCTTCAGAAAGGTCTGATTTTTGTCACATAGACGGATCAGGGGCTGAGTGAGGACTTAGGTCTAGCAGAGTAACCCTTTTATCATCAACCACCTTGTGGAGCCCTTGTTCCTGAAACCTGGAGAATGCCTGCTTTCTGTTCTGCCTGGATCTCATAGGCTGAGGGGTCTGACATAAACTCATGCCTGGGTTAGAGGGACCTGAGGGGCTGCGAGCCAAACTCCCATCTTTTATAGATAAGGAAACTGGCTTGGAGAATTCATAGAGCTCCCTCTATGAGTCTGGCCTTATTCTGGGTACCGGGATATATCGGTGAATCAAGCAAAGGAAATGTCTGCATATTGGAGTGTCCACAAACATCCTGGGAGCAGCTAGAGAGGATTTTCACAAAGGCACGGGATGATTTGAATAAAAAGAAGCTGTCTTGTCTAGTATTTTTTGGGGGGGAGGGATGTGGCCCAAAACCCCAAACCCCAACCCACAACTGTTATCATCTCAGTGTAGAAACGGCCACCAGAGTGCTGTTTTCACAAGGCGTTGTCACAGGGTGGCCATGGATAGGTGTGGTATGACTTACTGCAGGAGGTTTCCATCTGGGGAGCGATAGTCCCTAAGTGTTGGCTACTTTTTTCCTGCCATTGGTGGAGAGACTTCTGGACATTCTGAAGCTCATTCCATAGCCTTCCAGTGGACCTCTTTAGCTTTGATTTTGATCTTCACAACTTTTAACACTTCCCTCTGATACTTAGAGCAACAGGGGTGGAAGAGAAGTTATGCAGCCTTGTACCTGGATGCTACAGAAAGAAACAAAGAAATGAGCTGTCTGACTTGGGCAAGGACCTCCTGGTTAGTTGTAAGTTTCATTACTGCAACACAGAGACCTCAGAACACACTGCTTACGGCAAGGTGGATGCTCATTTCTCTCTCAGTTAATAGCCAGAGGTTGGGAGTTGGCTAGAGTGAGTAGGCAGCTTTGGTCACCCAGTACCCAGCCTTCTGTTTGTTTGCTTCAGCACCCTCTGGGGCATTGTCCTCATCCTCATGTTTGAAGCCAGTCCCACCAACACACTGTCTTCATTCCAGCCTGCCAGAAGAAGGAAAGAGAGGAGATGGAGAGATGACATTTCCTTTAAGGAAGTGATGTGGAAGATGCATATCACTTCCACTCTTATTCAGTTGCCTCAAACTTAGTCACATGGCCATACCTAGCTGCAAGGTATCCTGGGAAATATGGTCTCCAGCTGGGTGGCCATGTGCCTGATAACTAAAAGGAGGTGGGCTGTGAGGGGGATGGAGAATGGCGACGATTAGTGATCTCTGCCACAGAGCCTCTACAGAACAAAGTCCACAGGATCACCAGTGTTCCCTCCAGCCCCAGCCTCAGCTTCTTGCAGCCTCAGTTCCTTCATCTGTGAAATGGAAATAATAGAAGTGCTGACCTCAGTGACACCTGGGAAAGGACTTTGCGTGGCACCCCACGTGGAGACAGGTACTTAGATGCCAGCTGTCACTGTGGCTTTTTTCATTCTGCCAATGAACAGATACACGTTGGACACCTGTACCAGGCAGGTTGAATGTACTGGAGAGTCAGCAGTGAGCAAACTGGACAAATGCCCCAGTCCTTGTGAAGCTCACCTCCTAGTGGGGAGACAGGCAGTTGCCATTTGGGGAGAATTGTGTCCTCTTCTGACCACTCTCCTCCTGCATCTCACTGTTATCAAACCTGTGATTTCCAAGTTGGAGCTGTTTGCATAAGTCTTCCCGGTGCCCTTTTATAGTGACTAATAGAGCCTAACTGAGATTTATTTCTTCCCTGATTGATAATTTATTAAAGCCATTTAGCAAAGGCTAGGTACCATCCCATTTGCTACTCATTAAAAAACATCACTATGTTTTCCATTCTTTTCCTGAGGGTTATTAATTTAAATGGTAGCAAGTGAAAGTAGGTCTAGGGGGATACATTTATCTTCATAAACAAAAGCAATCTAACAAACAAACATGGAAACCATTCAGCTTCTGTTTCTTAGTATCTATCTGATGCTGGTCTCTGTGCCAAGTACTGGAAGTACAGTGAAGACCACCACATGGATCCTGCCCTCACAGACCCCAGACTCTAGAGGAGAATGCACACCAGCAACTATAGTGTAGAGTAACAGGTGCCACCAGAGGACAGGTGCTGTGGAAGCAGGAGGAAGAGGCACCTGAGTTGGTCATGGGGCAGGATCAGGTAAGGCTTCATAAAGGAAGCGAATCATCCTCATCATCATTGTCGTCACCATCATCATCGGGACCATCATTGCCACCGTCATCACTGCATGATAGCCGTCACCATTCTTAATACCACCTTCATCACCATCATCATCATGCTGTCATCATCACCCTTCATCACCATCACCATCATCACCACCACCATCATCCTCACTATCACCATCCTCACCATCATACTCACCATCACCACCACCATCCTCACCATCACTACTACCACCATCATCCTCACCATCATCATCCTCACCACCATCACCATGCTCACCATCACCACCACCACCATCATCCTCACCATAACCATCCTCGCCATCACCATCCTCATCATCACCACCACCACCACCATCCTCACCATCACCACTACCACCATCATCCTCACCATCATCACCATCATGACCACCACCATCCTCACCATCACCAGCCTCACCACCGTGATCACAGCTGGCAGTTGCTGAGCACCTGTTGAGAGGGGGAAGGGAGCCATCACTAGATTGTGCTGGAGAGGGATCGCTCTGGTCACTCAATGGGCAGGGGAGACTAAGGCAGGTAGATGGCAGTTGGAGTCTAAAGTAAACACTTCCTCCAGGAGCTCAAGAGGAAGCCCACACTCCACCTCTATCCTTAGAGTTCCGTCTAGGTGCCCTTCCCCACAAGTGCCTGGAGGATGAAACCCAGCTGGAGAGGCAGTGTACAGAATCTCTTTTCTCGGGGAGACGGCCCATTTGGAGCCACCCCTCTAAAGGCTGAGGTTTAGGAATCAGTAAGTCCCATGATAACAAAGATGGGCAGGATATTTATAATCTACTCCAGGGCAGACCTAGAAACACCAGTTCTAACATGGAGCTGAGTGAAGCCACTTTGTCCCATGCTCCCTGATGCTGTCCCCTCCTTCTCTGAGGCTGCAGCATGGCTTTCAGTGACCTTCCTGGAGAATGAGGCTGCCAGTCCAGGGCTGAGGGCCACACCACCGTGCTGGTCCCAGACCCCCCCCAGACTAGAGGTTGGTGGTGAACAGGCATCCCCAGTGGGGAAGGCCAGGAGCAGGAGAGGAGGGGAGCAGCCCCCGGAGCCTGAGGGAATCTGTGGGTGCCCAGGTGAGTGCCGATCTGGAGGTCTGCCTCAGGGTGCTTTGGGCCATGGAACTAGCTATTCTGTGACTTGACGGTTCCTGTCTTCCTGCTCTTGAAGATTTGATGGACCCCCTAGTGAGTGGGGGTCAGGAGTTATGGACCTTAGGCCTGGCTGCTCTGCCAGCTCACTGTGTAATATGTGGTCAGTCCCTCTCTGTGCCTCAGTCTCCAAACAAGGGGTCGGCCTCGGATGTCCTCTGCAGGCCCTTCCCACTTAGATGCTGTACGCTTCTCTGGAGCTCCTAGCCCCGCTTTGGTGAATACTAAACAGGGCCCCAGACAGATGGGTGGATGGGCTCGGTGTCCGACCTCCACACCACTCCCGGGTGCCTTGTGCATCGGGAGGACGGAGACCGGGGCACCCCCGGGAGCCTGGAACACGTTCAGATGTCGCAGATGGAGGATTTTTCTGCTTCAATTATCTTCTTCGCAGGTTTTGGGTTTTCAGATAGGGCTGGCAGCTTGGCTGAGCCTCGGTAACTATTTCCGAGCTGGCTGGAAGCATGCTTGGAGGACCTCAGGGTTGAAAATCTGTTCTGCTGCTTCCAATATCAAGAGTCGGAACAGTTGCAAATAGTGAGAAACAGCCCCGCTCCCAGTTCCCTGCGACCAGCCGTTGCAGGGCCCTCCCCACCTGTTTCAGCCCTGCCATGTGGGATGGCTCTGAGATATATAAACGACTGGGTTTACAGATCAGCGTCCATCCCCCACCCCTCACCCCCAGGACCTGGGTTTTGGGTGGCCGCCATCACAATGGCAGTGTCTGATTTGGAGTCTGTTCCCCCAGCCCGGGAGATAGACTTACCTCCCATTGGGGAGAAACCAGGCAAACGAGGGCCTAGTCAGCACCTTTGCCCTAGATTATCAAGTTCATGGCACTTATTTTGGTTACTCTCCAACTTCTACTTTTTCTACCTTGATAAACAAATGAGAGCAACGTCCTGGATGATAATTTCAGGTACACTGTAATGAAAGCCCTGCTTCACGTTTCCCTCCCATGCTCCCTGTTCTGGGTCCCTGGTAGGTTTCTCGTTCCTGGTTGCAACGTTATTGGTTCTCGCCCCTTCTGAGAACCCTGGCCCTACTGCTTCCCCATCCTACAAAGGCCATCCTGAAGGTTGCAGCTCTGGCTACTCCGGGACCATCCACCTCTGACTCCCCCGAGACCCCATGGAACTGGAGTTCCCAGCGGCACCCACTTGCCTGGGATAGTCTTTTTCCAGGCAGGGGTTTCGTCTCCCCTTTTGCAACCTGGCTCCCTCCACCAGCCTCCTGCCATTTCTGGTGAGGGTTTGTTAGAGTGGCCAAATCCTTGCATTTTTATTTTTTAACGCTCACAAAGCTATTCTAGCACAGCAGCATAGACACTGAGCAAAATTAATACTCTGTCCTCCTAACCCTGAGAAATCCAGAGTCCACAAGCCCGCTCATCCTTTTGGGCTGTTGTAGGAGTTGAGAGTAAGGGGCAGGAGGTGAGGCTGCAGGATGGATGGGCCCTGGGCTCGTCCACAAGGGGCTGGCGGTGAACCTGTGCCCCCCAGCCCCAGGGGTTGGAGTCGTCCTTTGATAGGAACCAGGACCTGGCATCTGAGGTCGACAATTGATTTCCCTCACTTTCCAAAGCAGTTCAAGGAACCAAACTGCGACCCTGGGCGAGAAAGCCATCTAAAGTCTCTCGCTGCTTAGGAGCAGGAAGAGGGGCTATCTTGATGTGGTGTGTAAGGCCTGATGGCGCGCAAGACAGCTGCCCTGGAGGCTCCGCTAGCGCTGGCTTCTCGCTGCCTGCCTTCCCTGGCCATGGCTCTTCTCTCCGGTACAGAAAGCAAGCCAAGTGCCTGGGGAACATTTAGCTTTTTGTTGTAAGGAGCAGAGAATTAGAAAGTCAAATGCTTCTATGGATCGGCAGCCAAGAGGGGGCAGGGAGGCTGGCAGGGTGTGGAGAGAGCTCAGCCATTCTTGGGGCATTTGATTCTGAGGCTGCTGTGGGCAGAGGGAAGGACAGGCCGGAGCCCTGCTGTGTCCTTAGGGGTTCCCCAGTTGGACCTCTGCAGCCCAGGAGCCCAGCAGGGCTGAGCATGGGCTTGTGAACTGAGCAGAGAGAGAGGGGTTGAAAATGAGCCAGTTTGCACAGGGCACTGGAGCTGGCAGTGCCAGCTGAAAGGTCCCTGGCGTGTTGGTTGTGTCTCGCTTTCTACAATAACACCTCGTCTGTTTGGCATTATCAGAGAATGAGCTGTTCCTCCAAAGTGCCTTTTCCAAAGAACTGAAGCTCCCCACCCCCAAACTTTTGCAAATTGAACTAGTTTGCCCATCAGTCTTTCTTTTACATCTCACTTTTAGAAAGGTTTCTCTTCCCTCAGAAGTCTATTCATCTTAAAACCTTTAGAAAAATATGTGCAAGCTAAAAGAAAAAAAAATCACCCTTAATCCCATTGTTTAGGGAAATTTCTGTCATGTATATATATATATATTATACACACATACACATTTTGGTATATAGATTTCTGTTTGATTTACCTTTTAATGCATTTAAAAAGATTTAAAAAGATTTTATACTTCAACATACACTATTTTATAACCTGCTTTTTAAAACTTACTGATATCTTGACTCTCTTACTGCAACATTATTTTAATGATTGTTTAACATTATTTAATTTATGAATGTGCCATAAATTCTCAAAAGTTTCCCGCTGTTGGGTCTTAAGGCTTCCCCACGTTAACCTAGCTGGCTTTAGTCTCTAAACCTGCATGGTTTTCCCTTAAATTAAACTTGTGTGCATGTATTTATTTCATTGGGATCGATTCTTAGAACCATAGTTGGTGGGTCGGGGAGGGGGCAGAAATGTACATTTAAAAATTTTATGAGTGTTTGGTACATACTGGCAAATTGTCAGATGAATTTTACTTCTGTCTGCTATCATCAGCAGCACTGAAGGGTAGCAGCCAGCTTCCACACAACCTCAATAACATTGTGCATTGTCATTAAAAAAAAATTGCCAATTTAAATGGAAGAAAATAGTATTTTGGCTTAAAAAGTATGCATTTTTGAACATTTTTTTTCATATGTCTGTCAGTCATTCATTTGTAGTCCCTTGATTGTGAATTGCTTATCCGTGTCCTTTGTGTATTTTTCAATTGGGGGGATTAATATTTTCTTATTAGTTTTTAAGAATTCTTTATATATTGAGGATATAAATTATTTGTTATATCCATTGCAAACAGTGTTTCCCAGTTTGTCTCCGGGTTTGCTTCTAGTGTGTGTTGATGTTAAAAGGAAAAAAAAACAAAGAAAAGCTTTTTATTTTTATGTAGAGACATGTTTAAGTGTTTTTTTTCTGCCTTTGGTGTTATTCTTAGCCACTTTTGCTTCTCTAAGATGTTACAGATATTCATCAACATATTATTCTAGCACTTCCATAGCTTAATATTTTATACTTAAATCTTGAATTCATTCCTAAAATGATCTGATGTTTAATATGAGGCAAAGAATCCAACCTTACTTTTTCCAACTTTGTTTACCCTTTCCCACTGGTTCAAAATGCTCCCTTTGGGAGGGGTAAGGGGTATGGTATGAATGAATTTTTTTCTTTTTCTGAATTGATGCAAATGCTCTAAGAAATGGATCTAACAAATGATCATGGTGATGAATATACAACTATGTGATGATATTGTGACTTATTGATTATATACCAAGAATGGAATGATCATATGGTAAGAATGTTTGTGTTTGTATGTCGTTATGTTTAAAAAAATTTAAAAAGTAAAAAAAAAAAATGCTCCCTTTGTCATTTATTAATTCTCGTATATTCTTTGGTCTGTTTCTGCTGTTTCTGGAGTCCTTCCTCTTCAATGATATGAATCTATATTCTTTGCCAGTACCACACTGCTTTAACTTTTAATTATTTTAGGGCATGAATCCCACAATCACAAAATTTCTTGGCTTTTCTCTTGCACTTTTTCCTCAGGTGAATTTAGATCTAGAATGACTTGTTCAACTTAAACAAAATTCCTCTCTGACTCTGACTGAAACTGCATTGAGTTTATAGAAGGATGTGAAAAAATCGGAAACTTTATAATATTGAATCTTCCCATTTGGAACTTAGTATGCCCATTAGATTCTGTGTGGATACTTCCTATAGGTCCCTGCATGCTTCTTGTTAATTTTATATACTTAGGCATTTTGGAAAGTTTGTAGCCATGGGGAATGGTATAATTCCCTATCATATTTTCAGATTGTTTGTTGTTGGTAAACAAAAAAGAAATTGGTTTTCATGTATTTAGTAACTGGTCTTGTCTCTGAACTGACAGATTGTCTTTCTGGGCTTTAGGGTAGACTGTTATAGCATCTCCAAGTAACAGTAATTCTGTTTCTTCCTTTCCAGCATTGCCACTGTTCATTTTCTTTTCTTCTCTTATTGCATTGGTAGAGCATCAGAACCATTTCAAGTAGTAAGGATGATAGCAGGCATCCTCATCTTAACCCTGACTTCAACGAGAACATCTCTGGTGTTTTAGATTTCTCTGTTTCAAGTGTGTTAAACACAACCTGATCTTATCACTGTTTTCATCTTATAGATACATTTATTCATGTTGTGAGGTACAGAGTGCTTATACAGGCATGCAATGATGATGCACGCTCCCACATTAACCTCGCTGGCTTTAGTCTCTAGCCAGACTGATGTTTCATCTGACATCTCCAGATGAAGCTGGTTAATGATGGTGGTGAACAGATGTAGGTAGGACTGGTAGCTTTCAAAGTTTTCCTTCTTTTATTAGCACTCCTGATTTTATAAATGATGAAGCCCATCAGACCAATTCCTACTCAAATCTCTGGTATACTCTGGTGTGATAGGGCTTCATTGGAATCCAAACTTTTTTTTAATGAAATTTTATTGAGATATGTTCACACACCATACAATCCACCTGAAATACTCAAATCAGCAGCTCACAGTATCATCACATAGTTGTGCATTCACCCCATGATCAATTTTAGAATGCATCCGAACATTTTTAATAGTGCTTCAAACCATCTCAGTGCAAGGAGAATGGCTCAAGCTGGACCAGAGACCCACAGCTAAAGGTCCAAGTTAGCAGGTGTGGCATGGGGCTTGGGAGGAGGAATCCTGATCTTAGTTTGATGTTTCAGAGTCCCTTCTATAAAACAGTAATATTGTCCAGAACCAACAGATCTTACTATCTATTTGCCTTGTGGCTCCCAAACTGGCATTTTTCTCTCCCTTCATCCTTTCCCCTCTGCATTACCGATTTACTGAAAGTTTCCTCCTGTCTCTTCATTTGTTGTCAACATGTCTGTTATCAGTTATTTCGGCTGTCACAGGGTCTACTTCCAAAAGTTATCCCTCTCCTGTTTTTTCCTTTTTTAAACCAATTTTTCAATTCAAATAGTAATTCATGAATACAGAAGATTTTCAAACACTAAAAAAGTAGAAAATCAAAATTAAAAAATTCAAACACTACAGTAAAAAGTACACCTCCTTCCCCCACCAAGGCTTGTCCACCCCTGTAAAGGCGGCAACTGTTAGTGACTTTTTGTGCACTTCCAGATAGTTCTGTGCATATCCCAGGATGTGCATGAGTATGCAATTTTGTATTTTTTACACAAACAGAAGCATAGTATTCACACAATTAAGGGCTTTTTAAACTTACTGTATTGTAACAGTATTTCCACATCAGCAACCTTGGCTCCCTCTTTATGCCCATGATGCATGCAATGTAATGTATTTCAGCAATCCTCCATGCACTTAGGTTTTTCCAGTCTTCCCCTATAACACAAACAGGTATGGGGACCACCCTCATAAATATAAGACTTAGCTCTCCCCTTATAATTTTCTGTTTCTGATCTACTTATTCTGACTTCCCCAAGAAAGGGAATAGATGAACTATTTAAAATTGAATGTATATGAAAAAAATAAAAGAAAAGAATTGAATGTAAACTAAGTGCAAACAAGTTGTGAATGAGGGTCTGATGATTCTGCTGAGCAGAGTGGGTGGATTTTAGTCATGGCCTTTGTGTGTCGTTTGGTGTGAATGTGGGTGAGTGTTTCGCTGGTGGTGCTTACTTCCGAGTTTGTCAGACTAATGACCACCCTCCTCCCACGCCCCAGAGATGAGCTGGACTCCTGGTGACCATGGGACCCGATGTCACCGACTAGCCTCGGCTAGTTTCCTTAGCATCACCATAGGCTGGGTGAGCTGCACCTGGCAGCGATGCCGGACCCACAGGCGATGGGGGGAGGAGGAAGGAGGGCAGGTGAGCGTGTTAAGGACACTGTGGATAGGTCTTGAAGGATGGCGGGGAAGGGGTCGTTGCGGAGGCGCCCACCTGGTGCAGCAGGTGGACACAGAGCACCTCCGTCAGCCCCGTGGCGCCAGGTGCAGTCATGGTCCTAGCACCTGGGCTGGGGCGGGCTGCCAGGTGATGTGGGCCTTCCCAGCCACACCTGCCCAAGGGGCACACGCGCATCTTCCGCATCTGGGACCCGGAACCGAGCTGGTGAGATGCTGGGAGTGGGGGTCGTGGGGGATATTACGGTGTTTAGAGAGACGAGCATTTTTTTTTCTCTCGTTTTTCCCTCAGGCAGGTCAGCTTTTCTTTTAATCTCTAATACTCGTTTTTGTTCTGATTATAAAAGTAACAAATGTTAATTTGTATTAGGAATTTGCAGAAAAATGCAAGAAGAAAAATATCTGAAATCCCACCATCTAGAGAAAACACCGATAGCATTTTGATATGCCTTCTCCTGGTGTTTTTTCTATTCCTTTCTACGTGAATTTAAAAAAAAAATAGAATCATACTACAGTTTTGTAATCTGGGCCTTTTGTTTGCTATATTGGAAACACTTTTTGTTTGATTGTTTGTTTTGGGGTGCATAGTCTGGGAATCGAACCTGGGTCTCCTGAATGTGGAAACACTTTTTTAATGCTATTAAACATTAATCTAACATTATTTCGATTGTCTCATACAATCTGATTTTATGAGTATAGAATAACTTATTTAACCAATTCCCTATTACTAGAAATTTAGGTTCTTTTGATTACCGTTTTTAAATTTCTTTCTCTTTTTTTCCTTATTAAAATTTTCTCCATTGATTATCCTTGATATATGTTTGTGTAAATTCATAATTACCTTATAAAAACCCCTAAAGGTAAAATTTCTGATTCAAAAGGTAAGCATATTTAAAATTTAAATTCACTCTTCAGTAAGATGAAAGCAATTGTGTCTCTTCCAGAAGTATGTGAGAATGCCCTGGACTTTGTCCCACAATTGTTGTTATTTGTCTTAAAAATCTTTACCTGTTTATAGGTAAAATAATTATCATACATCTTATTTTAAAAAATTGAATCGCTTTTTTGTGGTTTTAAAATATATACACTATTAAAAAAATTAAACAGTGTAGAAAAATATAGACAAATTTATTGAGAAATCCTTTTTTTACTTAGAAATAATCAATATTAACATTTTGATGAAAGTCTTTCAAGACATCTTGCTATGTATAATTTTGCATACATTTTACTCTATATATTGTTTCATAGCTGTTTTTCTCTGCTTAGCAGTATGTCGTAAATATCTTAACTGAGCAGCTAGTAGTGCAATATCCTCATTTTAACGTCTAAATAGTAGCCCCTTGTGTGAATTGTCAGAATTCAAGTAAACAATTCCCTTTGTCTATTTTATGTTGTAGATAATTTTTTCCAGTGTGGTGGCAGCCTCTTAATTATGTTTGTGGAGGTGTTTTTTTAATCCAAAGGTTTTACCTTTTAATTATATCAGTTAGTGTTAGATTAGACCTCTAAGTCTCCATCTCTTTGTCTTTGCTTTCTTCAGTTCTCCTGGTCTGGATGGCCTTCCCGACCTGTTCACAGCTGTTGGGGTTTCTTAGCCATTGTTCAGAGTCTGTTTCAAATTCCCTTTCCTCCGTGGAGCCTCCTTGGTTCTGTATTAGACCAGACATTTTCTCTTTCTTCACTATATTCGTTACGTTCTCTCTGCATTATGTTCTTACCCTGTTTCTGACATTTGTGACATTCTGCCTTATATTATAGTTATGCCCATGTAGACTCTAAGCTCTCTGAGGGCTAGAACTGTCTTCCATGCCTATGACCTTAGCAGCAGCCAACTTAATGCTTGCACATAGTAGGGCCTCAATAAATATTTGCTAGAATGAATCAGATTGAATTTGGATGGATCAAAGGATCAGGTCTAATTCTGGGAGTTGATTGGAAGGGCTAAGTGAGGTCAGATGCAGGTTACCCCTAGCTCCTTTTCTGGTTGTGGGATGCTCCAACTTGTTTGTGCTGTGTGTCCTAAAGAGGAACTCGGTGTTCCTATGAATTGCACCCTGGTATATATGGGGTTATTGGTTTTTTTTTTTTTTGCATCAGCCACTGCTGACCCAGTGACATCTGGCATTCTTGGCAAAGACCTGGTCCTTGGGAGACCGTTGTGAATAGGCATAGTGAACAGGCTAACTCTGTTGGATCCAGCATGGGTCCCATGGCAGGCGCCTGAGCAGGTGAGTGGATAACTTATCCTTGTCATGGAAAACACAGTGCAAGCCTGAATTTTATCACTGAGCCGTGGGTTGGGATGAACCTGCCGTTGGGATCATTAAGGTTCCTGTTGAACATTCCATGTTGGGTGTTATGACCTGGGCCTAAAGCATGAGAAAATAATGAATGTGACAGGGTGCTCAACTTCATTAGTTATCAGGGAGATGCAAATGAAAACTGCAAGGCACTACCACTTCATAACCACCAGAATGGCTATGATGAAAACAGATATCAGGCGTTGGTGAAATTCTGTGCTGGTGGGAATGTAAACTGGTACAACCATTTTGGAAAGCTGTTTGGCCATATCTACTCAAGCTGACATTTTCATACCCTATGACCCAGCAATTCTCATCCTCAGTATTTACCCAACAGAAATGTGTACGTTAGTTCACTGTGGTGGAAATTCTGTATCCCAATTTAGACATGTTCTTAATCTCAATTCATGTCCTTGGCGGTGTAAATAGGACCTTTTGAAGACTTTATTTTTAGTTAAGGTGTGGGGAACTGAACCAGGTGGGTCTTAATTTGGATTACTAGAGGCCTCACAAGGAGACAGCCACTGGGAGAGGCCAGAAGTCAGCAGGAACCCAGAAGAGAAAGGAGAGGACATTGCCATTTGATGGGAGAGCCAAGAATGCTAAGGATCACTGGCCCCTAGCCCAAGAATGCTGCAGTCTTCTGGGAGAAAGCAAGCCTTGCCAATATATTTGATTTTGGATTTCCTAAGGCTTAATAGCTTCAGCCAATAAATTCCCATTGTTAAAGCCAGCTTACTGAGGGGCATTTGTGATGGCAGCTCTGGCAAACCAAGACACTCGGCACGAGGCATGTGTTAGAATAGTCATCGCAATACTGTGCTGGACGCTACCATAAATGCCCATCAACAATAGAATAGAAAATTAAATTGTGATGTATTTTGCAGTGGAATCCCATACAACAGTAAGGGTGAGTAACCTACAACGACATGCAACAACTGGCTGAGCCTCACAAACATGATGTGGAGAAAAATAAACTAGATACAAACTCTATGATTCCATTCATGTAAAATACCAAACAGGCAAAGCTAATATATGCTGTTAGAAGTCAGGATATTACTTGGGTTGGGGATGGCAGTGATTGTCGGGGGACTTCTGGGTGGGGGTGGGAGTCCTGTAATGTTCTTGGTCTGGATGCTGATTACTTGGGGTCTCAGTTTGCTAGAGCGGCTGTAACAAATATCACACCCTGGCTGGCTTGAACAACAGGAATTTATTAGCTTACAATTTGGAGGCTAGAAATCCGATGTCAAGGTGTCTCCAGGCCATGGATTCTCTGGAGTCTGTGTGTTCTGGTGGAGGTTTGCTGGCAATCAGTTTCAGCCTCCGTCACAGGGCGATCTGTCTCTTTCTGTCTCCTCCTGTAGCTTGTACTTCTGTGTCTAAATTTCCTTTGCCTATAAGGACTCCAGTCATACCAGATTACAGCCTACCCTCGTTCACTTTGGCCCCATCTTAATAGGATCTTTGAACGTCCTGTTCATAAATGAGCCCACACACACAGGACCTGGGGCTAGGACTTGAACATGTCTTTATAGGGGACACGATTCAGTCTGTCATCCATGGGTGTGTTCGGTTTGTGAAAATTCCATGGACAGTGCACTTACCCGAGCAATTTTCCGGTGAATGTTCTACATCAACAAAAAGTTAAAAGGCAATTGGCAGTGCAAAGCTGGCTCTACTGAGGGACCAGAGAGAAGCGTGGACAGAAAATACAGCTGGTGAGCCCGGGAGGGGAGCTCAGAGGCCTGAGGGGCCCTGGAAAATGTTGTAAGGTGAGAAGGCCAGACATGACCTTGGAGGGTAGCAGTAGGGTCAGAACTGCCAAGCAAATAGCTGTGGTGTAGGAACTGGCCGATGTGAAGGGGCTCTTGCCAGCCAGAATGAAACTTTTCTCTCTCTGGCCTGGCAGGGTCGATAGTTCAACACCAAAATGCCAGGGTCTGGCCGTTTTCTGGACTGGGAGCAGCATTCTGGTCACCTCCTGGAGACAGGGGTGCTTTGGACGGGGCCATTTGGCTGTGTAATTCAAGTTCCTCGGCACTTATGGAGGTTCCTGTGCCAGACCTCAGGGCCTGGGTGACAGCAAATGTCTGGAAGTGGGTCCAATGGGGTGCGGCCAGTCCCTGGGTCTCCCTGTGGGAACAGAAGCCTTGCTGACTGCTTGGAACCCTGGAGAGACGCAACACCCTGGGACTTCTGGAAAGTTTCTTGTTCTCTAGACTCACCAGGGGCAGAACTCAAGCTTCCTCTCTGGGGCTAGAACCCTGGGGAACTGCCTTATTTTGAGCATCCACTTTGGAATGGGAAGGCATGGCCTTAACCCTCTTATCAGCAAGGACAGGGGTCCCAGAAAAGTTGCCTCTGACATGGCCTTTAGGAAGGCCACCGCCCCCCTCCTCGCTCCCCACCAGACTTTCGCCCATTCTGACCCTGTCACTACCTCCAAGGACTTCTGGGGCCAGCAGCTCAGGCCTGCTCTTCCTGCCCAGTCCCAGGAAATCCAGCACCTCCTCTCCACCACACTACCCAAGGCTGGTTCTTCAGGCAGCCAGGAGCTGTCCCAGGCCTCTTCTGAAGGTACCTGGAGCCTGGGATGTGTGAATGGTAGCCCTGAAAGGCATAGGAACATTTGGGGGCTGAGAAAAGAATGCTCCCAGTCTGCAGGTGGAATGTAGGAGGCATAATCCTGAATAATTTTCCCTACTGTGATAGCTTTGTTATAAATCTGTTGAGACGTGGGAGTTTCACAGTGTTCGTGATATTATCTCTGACTTCTGCGGAATGGGGTGGGGATAAGGGCTCCACATGTAGGAGAAAACAGGAGTTGCTCCTAAAAGGTTTGGGTTCCTTGGGATCTGGGCTTGTGCCCTCTCCCCAGTCATGCTGTTGATGTAGAACAGTCAACCTAAACCTGGGTCTTTAGGAACTGTGGGACTCCTCTCCTCTGCTCCCCACATCCATGGTAGGGGTGGAAAAGGTGAGAGCAAGGAAAGAGGGGGGAAAGAAAGGAATGGTGTGCTCAGGTGCTCTGATTAAAGCATGCTTGTCTCTGGAGAACCCGGAACCAAAAGATTATCTATGGCAGTGACTCCCAGAGTTTGGTTCCTATACTAGCAGAATTTGCATCACCTGAGAATTTGTTAGAAAATGCATACTCTCAGGTGCCACTGCAGACCTACTGAATCAGAGGACCTGGGGTTGGGGCTCATCATTCTGTATTTGTTCATCAAGCCCTCCAGGGGATTATCGTGCTCACTTCCCCATGGACCAGCAGCATCACCCTCACCTGGGAGCTTGGTAGAAGTGCAGAGAATCTTGGACCCCACTCCAGACCTCCCGAATCAGAATCTGCATTTTAGCAAGACCCCCAGGTGACTGGTGTGCACACCGAAGTTTGAGAAGTGCTAAATGGGCCGCAGCTCCTGGTCCAGAGATGAGAAGTGACTTGTCTGTGATCACACAGGTAGGTGGTTACCTACAGAGGTGGGACTTCCGGTCCGCTATCTCACCTGCCTTGTAGGTGAGATGGGGCAGTAGACAACCTGACTCTTGGTACTGAGGCTTTGTGTCTCAGTGAATCTATTTGCATTTCATATCTTGGGGACAGAATTTCTGTGGGATATTATCTGGGGAAAATGGTAGCCTTGTGAAGTTGTAGCCCCATCTCAGAGTTCACAAACTGAGCTGTGGACCCTAAAATTCTGTGGGTTTAGTTCTGATCACAGATTTGGTCACTGGTATTTCAAATGTACTTCTTTAGTGCATCATCGCTATCACCACCGTCACCAGCATCACCACCACCACTTTCACCATCACCGTCTACTATCACCATGTACCATGTACCATGTACCATGTACCATCATCAGTGCCCTGACCATTGAGTGAGAACTAGCTGGCACCCCTACCCTGTGCTAAACACTTAGGCCATCTTATTTGTCACACTAACCATATGTTGATCTCATTTCAAGCTGAGGAAATTGAGGCTCAAAAAGATAAGTTACCAGCTCACTGTTATTCATCCAGATAATGGAAGAGATGGGATTTGAACCAAGCCTGTGTGACTCCAGCAACACTCTAAGCTACATCCGTGGAGGTTAGAAAAACGAGTACATTTTATATTTGTGACACTCTCCAAATTCTGTGATTCTCCGGAGCAGAAGTTATTCCATAAGCACCAAATTTGTTTTGTTTTTGTTACCATATATTAAAACGTGTGAAGACATTTTATAACAGATATTAATGTCTGTATCCGTTTAAGCTTCCATAGGCATTTTAATTGTATTTCAATTAAAGACTGACATGGAAATTCTATATAGCTCAGTGAGTTGAGAAAAAAAGTATCTTAGAGACTCAAATAAAATGTGGTTTTTAGGTTGCTGAAAAAAATATGAAGGACATGTGGGTACTCATTCATTCCCCAGTTATGACTGATTTCAGATTATACATTTTAAGAGAAACAGAAAGTTGGAGGAAAAAGCCAAGCGTGAACATAAAGTCACTGGATTAGACTCACAGTTCGTTCGGCTGAGGCTAAATGCTCTCAGCTTTTCCAAATGTTATGGGTGTTTTGGTGACTGGTTTATTGTAGTTTTAGCCTATTGGGTGGGTGTGGTTGGTAAACCACGTGGGTAAAATCTGGTCAGGCACCTGTTTTTGTAAATAAAGTGTTATTGGAACATGGCCACACCCACTTGTGTATGTATCATCAGTGGCTGCTGTCATGCTGCAGTGGCAGAGCTGAGTAGTTGTGACACAGACTATATGGCTCACAAAGCCAGAATTTATTTACTAACTGGCCTTTTACAGAAAACGTTTGCTGATCTCTGATCTATATATAATCATTTTTGATAATGTTTCATAAATTTTCTTTCAGCTGTATGTCATAAATATTTGAAATTCATTCATTCATCAGACATGTTCTGATCATAGTGCCAAGGAATCTTTGCTCCAGGGCTATGGACTCGCAAGGAAAAGAATTACTTAAAGACCATATCATGTGCTTGCACTTGTGTAGGTCAGCGTTCTTCTTTGCAAGGAATAGAATCAACTACTTGAAGAAGAAAAGGATTCATTAAAGAGTTTAGATATCTCAGAATTGTTGGGAGTGCTGAAGTACAAGACTTTAGGCTGAGTTTTCAAGAACAAACTCCTCAAACCACTCCTAGAATAAGCCATCCACGGAGCTGCTGCTTCTGTCACAATCAAGAAGTTGCAGAACCAGTCGGCCGCCATTGCTGCCAGCTCCAGAACCGCGCCCGGTCGCCACTGCTGCCAGCTCCAGGACTACGCTTCCCCTCGGCACAGTCCTCTACGTGGATGCATGTCCCATGCTCTGGCTCTCCCCTGCTGCTTTACTTCTGATATTTAAAAGCCTAATTGAGGCAGGCCATGGTGGCTCAGCAGGCAGAGTTCTCCCCTGCCATGCAGGAGACCCGCGTTTGGTTCCTGGTGCCTGCCCATACCCCCAAAAAAGCTAATTGGCAGAGCCCAGAATCTTAGGTGCAAGCGTTTCGGGGAAGAAAGGTTAGGATTTGTCTGTACTGAACAGACAACCCACAGCCTCCTCCATCATGAAAGTTTTGCTTTGAAAGGTTGATATGAAGTGTTTAGCTTGTTTGTTGTTTATGATAAAATTTGAGAACTTAAAACAATGTATTCAGTAAACACAGCAAATAACTGAAAAACATCGTTCATTTTTGTTTTATGACCAGCTAAGGAAGAGACAAGGGTAGTGAGGAGAGAGAGTTCAAGAAATAACAAGGGAAAAGGTGTCGGAGCAAGGGAAAGGAAAGCAGTATGGGGGAGGGAGAGAGAAGTTGGGGTGGGGAGAAAGGTGGACGAGGAGGTAAGACAGTGAGGAAGTCAGAAAAGGTCCATGTCTCCTGCCTGCACCATCCTTCCTCCTTTTGCCGGACAGCCTGGTCCTCTTCAGCTCTAAATAGTTGAGAAATATTCTCTGCCAGCCTGGTGTCTAGGGTCTAGGAAACCTGGAGTCTTCACTCGAGCCCTAGCAGCTCAGTCCTGGGATCTCCTCCCCTCCCCCAGCTCCACTCCCCTGGGACTTCCATGATGGTAAGAACCATCTTTTCCCCCTTCCCGTCTGATCTCTGAGGCTGCCCCAGAGGGCTCATAGGAGACCAGGCCTAGGGTGATAGATGAGGCATTTCCAGGTCCATGTGTAAATCTCTTCCATTCATCCTTCAAGGTTCCAGGGCCACCTCCTCCAGGAAGCTACCTCAAGGTGGGCTGCTGGTCATTCATGGTTCTCTGCATTCTCAGGACATTTCATTTGCCTACACTCCAGGAAGATATGATAGTCCCCTTTATATATCATTATATGTTTATGTGTTTTCTTGTCCATGTTTTTTACTCTTCAATTTTTTTCTAAATAAGAGAACATTGCTGATGAAGTTGAAGTACCTTTTGTTCCCCTCTCTAGTCTCATTCTCCTCTGTTCTTCCCAGAGGCAAATAGTATCATCAGTTGGTATCTTTGCATATTTTTTCCACTTTTACGCAGAATGTATTCATGCACAATGCAGTGTTGCTTTACGGGTTAGTAAGTTTATTTAAACCCTACCTACCAGATATAGCATTTTACTACTTGGTATGTTTTTGAGAGGGACCCACTTTATGACATAGTTGCATGCATGCTTTATTCATTTTTGAGGTTATATGGTATGTCTTTGCATAAACAAGCTATAATTTATCCATTTCAAATTGATGGGTGTTCGACATTCTATGTTTTCTAATTATAAACATTGCTACAATAAGCAGCCTTGTCTGTGTCTTCTGAGGTCATTTGCGAGATTTCTCTAGGCTTGATACCAAGAAGTGTAACTGTTCAGTCATTTCTCACTTTACTAGATACTGTCATTTTGCCCTCTCAGGTGATTATTTACCAATTTCCACCAGTTCTAATTGAAGTTCTCATTTCCCCATATTGTAGCTCATGCTTGGTATTATTAGACTTGTGTATTTTTTGCCAGTCTGGTGGGTGTGTTGTTTAAATTTGCATTTGCATTGCTGTTTAAATTTGCATATGCCTTTTATTAGTGAGGCTGAGCATCTTTTCATATGTTTATTGGGTATTCAGATTTCTGTAACATGTATATTCATAACCTTTATATGTATGTATGTTTTCCTCTGAGTTGTCTTTTTATTTATTTGTTGGAGTTCTTTATGTATTCTGGGTATGAATCCTTTGTCAGTTGTAAGTAGTGGCAATATTTTCCCCCAGCCTGTCACTGTTCTTTTATCCTGCTGTCCTGTCTATCTCTTGACCTGTTTTGCTTCATTTAAATGCTCGAACCCTTGCATAATGAAAGTCTCCTTACCAGGTGTAACCCAACTCAGAATCTCAGGGTCTAGATCAGTGAGAAACCTGGAATCCCTTCAGGAGCTGCCCTGTGAAGTGGGAAGAGTAGAATTCTTTCCCCTTCTTCCCCACTTCTGTGTCTTGGTTCCTTCTGGAAGCTCTGAGGAAGAATTCATTCCATGCCTCTCTTCCTAGCTTCTGGCTGTTAGGGCACTTCTTGGCACCCCTTCTGCTTCTGTCTTCACATGGCCTTTCCCTCTGTATGTGCCTCTGGATCTTCTCCTTTTCTGTCTCTTCTAAGGACACCCTAATCCAGGATGATCTCCTTGGAGATTCTTGATCGCATCTGCAAACATTCTGTTAGCAAATGAGATCACATTCACGGGTAATCTGGGTTTGGATTTGAATGTATCTTTTAGGGCCACATGCAACCCTCTATGCCATACAAAAACTACAAATCCAAGAGAGCACTAGACTAAAAGTGGGGGGTCTGCGTGCATGTCGGGGTTGGGGAAGGTGCAGTGCTGGGAGAGTGTGGAGGGCAAGTACATTCTGGGGGGTCAGTGCTCTCAGAGGCGTTGTAGTTCCCCATATTTTTCAACTGTTCAGAACCCTAGGAAATGGGCAGTGGGGAATAAAAGGATAGCTGCCCCCTTAGTGTGCAGGAGGCAGCCAGGCAGGGCCTAGGACGTGGCCTGGTAGCGGCACCCATCATCCTGCCCTCTCCTGCTGCAGAGCCCGGCAGGCAGTGGTGCCATGCAGAGGTGGACTGCAGGCTGGAACAAGGGCAGTCTGCTCTGTTTCTTAATACACATTCAGTTTGTACAGAGCTGCCTTTTTGAGGATAAGTAAAGGGAAAACAAATGGGACCCATGGGGAAGATACTGCAGAACAAGTATCTGAAATAGTCCATCTCTGGAAATGATGGTAATACTGCAGGAGAACATGTCTGGAGAGTTGAACCCTCCAGCTGCAGGAAGACAGGTGTCCTGTGGAACCGAAGAAGTTGTCCCTTAGTCCGGGACAGTCGAGGTGAAGAGGAATATAGGGAAAGGAGGAAACTGAAAACGTAATTGCAGAACTAAAATCCATATAGCACACAGTGAGGAGCAGATTCCGTTCAAGGATGTTCATTGTAGTATTGTTTATAACAGCAAAAAATGTGTCCAAGGATAGATTAATTAAATGAACTCTAATACAGCCATACAGTAAAATGGGTATGGTGCAATCATTAAAGTATCATGTATTATTTATTGACTTAAAAGGAAGAAAGGGGAAAAGCAGAATTTAAAATAGCGTGAGCAGTATGATAAATTTTTAACTTCTTTTTAAAAATTCTTTGTATTTATTTTATTTTATTTTTCATTTTTAACTTTTTTATTGTATAGTATAACATATATATAATGTAAAGAAATTAAAAAGCAATAGTTTTTAAATCACTCTTGAACAAGTAGTTACAAGGCAGATCCCAGAGTTTGTCATGGGCTACCATATGATCTTCTCATTATTTCCTTCTAGCTGTTCCAGAATATAGGAGGCTAGAGGGCTTAAATATTTTTTCATCATCACAATTGACTTTTTTTCCTTCTTTTTTTGTGAAAAATAACATGTACATAAAAGCTATAAACTTCAAAGCACTGCACCACGATTAGTTGTAGAACATATTTCAGAGTTTGACGTGGGTTACAGTTCCACAATTTCAGGTTTTTACTTATAACTACTCTAAAATACTGGAGACTAAAAGAGATATCAATTTAATGATTCAACATTCATATTCATTTGTTAAATCCTATCTTCTCTGTATAACTCCACCATCACCTTTGATCTTTCCATACCTCTTTTTAGGGGTGTTTGGACTATGGCAATTCTAAATTTTTCATATTGGAAGGGTCGATTACTGATATGGGGTAGGGATATGGAACTATCTGACGTTCTGGAGAAGCTGGGCTAGGTGTCAGGACTTATGTGGACCAGGGACCCATCTGGAGGTTGTAGGTTTCTGGAAGTTACTCTAGTGCATAGAACCCTTGTGGAATCTTATATATTGCCCTAGGTGTTCTTTAGGATTGGCTGGAATGGTTCTGGTTGGAAGTTGGCAGGTTGTGATAGGTAGCAAGGTCTACCTGAAGTTTGAGTAAGAGCAACCTCCTGAGTAACCTCTTGACTCTATTTGAACTCTCTCTGCCACTGATACTTTATTGGTTACACTTCTTTCCCCCCTTTTGGTCAGGATGGAATTGTTGATTCCATGGTGCTAGGTCTGGATTCATCCCTGGGAGTCATCTCCCACATCGCCAGGGAGACTTTCACCCCTGAATGTCATGTCCCATATAGAGGGGAGGGCAATGATTTCACTTGCAGAGTTGGACTTAGAGAGAGTGAGGCCACACCTGAGCAACAGCAGAGGTCCTCTAGAAGTAACTCTTAGGCATGCCTATAGGTGGTCTACGCGTCTCTGCTACCCACATAAGCTTCACAAGAGTAAGCCTCCTGATCAAGGGCATGGCCTGTTGATTTGGGTGTCCCTAAAGTTTGACACAGTATCAAGGGATTCCCCGATGCTAAGGTTTAAAAGTTCCATATTCTCTCTCCCATCCCTGGGGACTTTGCCAATACTTTTTGATTATCTGGTTAATGTACTCTAGGATGTATCCAGGCATTACAATAATCTATACAGGATTAAGGGACCTCTTTCTTATTCTGTGCTCCCTGTATTTCAGTTGTTCGAATGAGTTATACAAATAGGTTGAATTAGATTATGCACTACAGAAAATTTCAGTTCTTGACCAAATAAACCTTTCTTTCATTGGTCTCAAAGAGTATGTGTGGTTCTAAAATATAGACACTGACTTCCTTACCCCTATGTTCTGAATTACTTTAACCCCAACCTGTTTGACTTCATTCTTATCTCTAAATATAAGGTTATATATAAAAACAGCCTCTCAAAATCCAGAAATAATTATTACCACTCTGTACTTAATGTGTCTGCTCTAAAAGCTTACAATCTAGACCCCTGCTTTCTTATAAGCATTTTCTAAAGGTGACCATGCCATTCTTATTCTTTTGTTTCTGGCTTATTTTTGTGTTACCAAATGTCCCACATGTTCATTCACATCATTGCAAGCCTCGCGACTATGTTCCTTTTTGTAGCAGCACAGCCTTCGTTTATGAGTAGACACCATCGTTCGCCAATCTACTTCTCCGTCAGTGCATCCTTCAGCCACCTGCATTCATCGGGCATCATGTAGAGGGCCCAAAGTCCACAGTCCATCAACAGTCTCAATTTTAGATAATTTCATTGTTCCCAAGAGAAAGAAAACCAATAAACACACCCTTGCCAACTAGGAAATCTATTTTTCTATTTTTAAAGGGATACCTGTTTACTTAGTAAAATGTCTGAATGACTAGTTTAAGGTATTTAGGGGTGGGATAAAAGTGACGTTTAATTGATTAAATGTATATGGTCTTGTAGCATGCAGTTTTTTTTAATCTGAAAAACATATTGATGATTTATAACTTGGTTAATGTTAAAAATTTAAAGTGGTGATAAACAAACAAACAAAAAGTATAGTACCAGTGTGACCTGTTGGGAAACACTTCTTCCAGTTCAGTTCTTTCCTGCCTCCTGGCTCGTACCTGATGTGCAGTGTTTATCAAATTGCTCTTCCTGTTTGTGTTTGTGTCCTGCTCCCGCTTTAGACTGAACCACCTGAGGGCAGGCTTTGAATTCCTAAAACCTGACCCACTGGGTAGCTTGCATGAGCTGCCAGGCACATTTCCTGTGGATTAGCAGTGGGCACAGAGCAAAAACCTCTGCTCACTGCATTTCTCAGTTCATCATCTCTGCCTGGGCAGCTTCCTCTCCTACAGCCTTAGCCTTCAGGGTGGGAAACATGACACCTAACAGGACCTTGCATGCGGGAGAATGAGGGACCCATGAACTTGAACTCGTTCGTTCTGTGGGCCAGCCGGAAAGAAGGTACCTTGAGATGATTCAGTGTGTGCAAGGCCTTTGAGGAAACCTTTTGAGTTTGGGATGAGATTATAGGAGACAGTGGTAGTTCTGAGGTGTTTCCGAATGACACCCAATGCTGGTGTCAGCTTAGCCTGCCTCCCCAGGGTCGGATTGGCTTCCCACCGACCAGATTAAAAGTTTCTCTTCTAAATGTTCATGGTCAAGATGGTGACCTTGTCCCCGTGAGGTTCTAGGAGCTGACAGATTCCCTCTGAAATCTGGAGAAACATTTGCTAAATGCTAGTAGTGTTTTCATCCATGTGGTCTTTAGGTAGTTTAAAAATCAATTTCATACCCACTTAATAGGCTGAGCCCTATATCTTGCGGGTTTGCCCCTATAAAGTTTATTCCTGCAAAGGATAGGCTAAGCCTACAAATGATTATGCCTAAGAGTCGCCCCAGAGAACCTCTTTTGTTGCTCAGATGTGGCCTCTCTCTCTCTAAGCTAACTCAGCAGGTGAATTCGCTGCCTTCCCCCTTACGTGGGACATGATTCCCAAGGGTGTAAACACCGTGGCAATGTAGGACAGAACTCCCAGGGTAAGCCAAGACCCAGCATCATGGGAATGAGAAAGGCTTCTTGACCTAAAGTGGGAAGAGAGAAATGAGACAAAATAAAGTCTCCAGTGACAGAGATTTCAAGCAGAGTTGGGAGGTTATCTCTGGAGGTTATTCTTATGCATTATACAGAGGTCCCTTTTTAGTTTATGGTATATTAGAGTGGCTGGATGGAAGTACCTGAAACTGTTGAACTGTTCCAGTAGTCTTGATTCTTGAAGAAGACTGTGTAACTATATAGCTTTTACAATCGACTGTGTGATTGTGAAAACCTTATGTTTGAATGTCTGATGAGTAGAAAAATAAATAAAAAATAAAAGAAGGATAAAAAATAAATAATAAGGGCAGAAAAAGGGTAAAAATTGGGTAGATTGAAATACTGTGGGTCAATGATGGGATTTATGAGTTCTCTTCTTTTTTCTTTTTATTTCTTTTTTGGAGTGATGCAAATGTTCTAAGAATGATCATGGTGAAGAATATACAGCTATATGATGATATTAGGAGTCATTGATTGTATAATACGGTTGGACTACATGTATGTGGATATTTCTCAATAAAAATATTTTTAAAAAATCAGTGCCACACCAACAAGAGGTTACCGTCACTCAAGAAAGGCTGAATGGTCCAGAATACCTAGACCCAGATTGGCATCTGCTGGTCCCTTGTTCTTGGGCTCTGTTGCTTCCAGCCTCTGTTCCTGTGGGGGTTCCTCACTTTGCTTCTCTGGGGCTGGCTTTCATCTCTTGGCTTCCCTTGGCTCTCTCCAGGTTCTGGCTTGCTTAACATCTCATGGCTGCATCTATTGGGCTCCAAGCATCTCCAAACCTCTGTGTCTCTGTTCTCCAAGTGTTGGCATCTGTGTCAGCTCTGTTCTGAAGTCTCTGTCTGCTCTGTCATTTCTCACTCTATTAAAATGTTTCCTCTTTTAAAGGATTCCAGTATACTAATCAAGATCCACCTGGAATGGGTGGAGTCACATCTCCCTCTAATCAAAAGATCACACCTACAGTTAGGTGTGCCACATCTCTGTGGAGATGATCTAATCAAGTCTCTGCCCAACAATACTGAATCAGGATTAAAGAAAATGGCTATCCCCACAAGATAGGATCAGGATTAAACACGTACATAATACTTTCAAACTGGCACACCCAGCAACATACAAATCAAAGAAATGTTCGGTAAATATATGACCTTTATTAGGAAATGTTTCATTTGTTAAAAGTTTTATAATCATACAAGCAAACTCACTGCCCTCCCCCCTCTATGTGGGGCATGACTCCCAGGGGTGTGGACATTCCTGGCAATGTGGGACAGAAATCCTAGAATGAGCTGGGACTCAGCATCAAGGGATTGAGAAAACCTTCTCGACTAAAAGGGGAAGAGGGAAATGAGACAAAATAAAGTGTCAATGGCTGAGAGATTCCAAACAAAGTCAAGAGGTTATCCTGGAGGTTATTCTTACGCATTAAATAGATATCACCTTTTTAGTTAAGGTGTAATAGAGAGGGTGGAGGGAACCGCCTGAAAATGTAGAGCTGTGTTCCAGTAGCCATCTTTTTTGAAGATGATTGTATAATGATACAGCTTTCACATTGTGATTGTGTGATTGTGAAAACCTTGTGTCTGATGCTCCTTTTATCAACCTTATGGACAGATGAGTAAAACATATGGATTAAAAAGAAATAAATAATAGGGGGAACAAATGTTAATATATATCCTACTAATAGTTTGTAAATACTCTTCCTTCTTGACTTATCCTTTTATTTTTATAAATTCTTGATTTTCAAAAAAAAAAAAGTTTTATAATCAACTGAAAATAAACTAAAAAAAAATCCATGCCATGCAGGCATTGTATTATTTCATTAATATGAATGACTAGAATAGGTAAACTCAGAGTCTTAAAATGTAGAATATAGGGCACCTAGAGATAGGCAGAAGCTAGAGAAGGGAGAGCAGTGACCTAATATGCACAGAATTGTTAACGAGATTGAACTTAAATGTTTGGGAATGGATAGAGGGGCTGGTACCTCATTGTTGGGATTATAAGTAATAGCGTCGTATTGTAGGTGAACTTGCTCGTGAAGGATTGTTTAGAGTCATAGATGTCACCGATTAACATTACTAATATAAATAAGATCTTGCATGAACTACTGCAAATGTACAGCACTTGTACAAGAGTTAATGATAGAGGGGTCTGTGGGGAAGAATTACGTTTTGCAAGCTATGAACTATGGTTAACAGTAATGCCATCATATTCTTTCATCAGCAGTAACAATATCGCACCAGTACAGAGGGCCAATAATAGGGGGCAGTAAGGGATATGAGGTGTTTTCTTTTTTTGTGTCGATCTGTTCTTTTTCTTATTGGAGCAATGAAAATGGTATAAAACTGAGTGTGATGCATGTACCACTAAGTGATGATCCTGAGAGACATAGATTGTATACTTTTGGATATATCTCAATCAGATCTTCAGATTAAAAAAAAAATTCAGCATCATGGACAAAATCAGGCGACCTAAGGAGGAAAGAAGGTGGCAGGCTGTGGCTGGGTGTCTCCGGGGTGCCCAGCAGCCTGGCTAGCCCTTGCCCTTGGCCTGACCCATCTGCCTTGGAGCAGCCTTGCTCCGTCGTGCGCCCTAACCTGCAGAGGAGAACTGCACATCACTCCCTGTATGAATAGTTAGAGAAGTTTCCTCCCATGAGGGGCCCAACCATGAACTTAGGGGTGAAGTTTCCGGGATGGCTAAGCGGGACTGTCATCAGCCTCTTGGCATTTCATTCTTCCCAGGGTACAGATCAGGAACGCTTCTTTGGGACCCATAAAGCAGCCCGTGGGGCTTGTCACCTTGTTTGGCCAACCATGCCTTGGTGCCGAAATGGGGGCTCTGTTGTTCTTGGAGAAATGGCTGGTCACCGTTCAGACCCCTGTCCCCAGAAGCAAGTGGCTCTGCGGGCACTGTGGGGGCAGGTGCCCTTTGGCAAGGACAGGGAGATGGTGCAGAGGGCAGAGTCCCCAAGGGGGTGGGGCCAGAAAGCTGCCGTCTGTCGTATGACCCAACCCTCAGCTAGCTGTGTGGCCTCAGGCAAGTGCCTTGAACTCTCTGGGTTTTAGCATACCCATCTTTTGTTCCAGAAAGTCAAGCTGGGTGATCTGGGGTTTCTATTAGCGTTTGATTCCGTGAATCATTGGGGGGCAGCCATGATCCTGGGGGGCTTTTTGAGGCTCTCGCTACCCTCTGCCCCCCTGTTTCTCTTCTCACATCTCTCTCAGTTCCTCTTGTTTCATTGTCAAAACTTGATTCCCAGGCCTTTCGTAGATGGTGGAGCTGAGAAAGACAGTGTTTGCCTCAGCTTAAAAATCAGGGCCAGAAAACTCTCCCATCTGTCACCTTCTCACTGTCACTTTAGAAGGCCCAGCAAGGTTGGCTTCCAACTACCATAGTACAGTCTTATTTGTATTACTTAAAAACTGCCCTTTCACAGAACCCCTCCCCAGAAAAGGTGATAAGAAACATTGTTTTAAAGGAAGACAGGAAGTAGAAAATAGGGGAATATTCTGATGTATTAAAATCCAAGGGTGGAATAAAAATTTAAAAAAAAATCCATGGTGGGGTGCAAGGATAATTCAGTGGTAGAATTCTTGCCTGCCATGTGGGAGACCCGAGTTCGATTCCTGGCTTGTGCCCTTCCCCAAAACAAAACGAACAAGCAAATAAACAAAAAACAAACAAAAATTCAACAAATGGTGCTGCAGTAAAGGGGTACTCACATGGAAAAAGAATGCAATGTGACCCCACCATACAGCACACAAAAAAATAAATCCATGCAACTCCATAAGTCAAATAGTGAACCCTAAGTTAAACTGTGAGCTATAGTTAATAGTACAATTAGAAAACTTGTGCTTCCATCAGTTGTAAGAAATGTACCATACCAATGCCAGGTGTTCATAATAGGGTGGTATATGGGAATCCTGTATTTTATGCATGACTTTTCTGCAGACCCACAACTTTCCTCATTAAAAACAAACAAAAATACGAGGATGGGACATACATATTTTTAAATGTTGAGTACGTCTCATTTATTTTTCATCAATTGTGAATATCTTGTCTGCTTTCGAGAAGGGTTTGTGGCCGAGGTACAAGGGGTGGC